>JAAGKR010004864.1:4241-56496 GCA_011419295.1 Clarias macrocephalus | reverse complement strand
GCAGGATGGATCCGTTCATTCGGACCATAATTCAAAATCCCAGGCCTGAAACCGAGGAAGTAGACATGCTGGTAAGTCCGTTTCTGAATTACAGCACAACCCGAAACATTAACACGCTCACTCGAGGATTTCATTGTTCTATATATTCGTCCAAACGGACGCAGCCCTTACGGGATATGTGTGAATGAGCTTCAGGGATGACTTTGGAAGTCTGGAAATGGTGATGACCCTGACTTCCGATTTGTCCACTTGTACCTGGTGGAGGGGGCTGAAGTTAATGTTGATCTTGTGAGCACTATAGTGATGAACGTTCCATCTGGAAGGACAAAGAGGATGCTCACTTGGAGACTCTGTGCAGGAGCTACAGTACTCCAGAGTTAGGAAATGGCCTGGAAAGCCTTTCTGCTTCGTCTGGCTTTTTGTAGTTTGAGCCAAAAAAGTGCTATTTAAAGCAATATAATTGTGTAATTAGTAGGGATGGGAATCACCAGGGGACTCGCCAACGTGTTATTATCACTGGATTGTTTTTTTTTTCTAGTCATTTGTAGATAATAATAGAGAAGAATACAGGTAAAATGATTGTCAATCACAATTAATAGCCTTTTCATTTATACTGTACATTATCATAATTTATACATAAAATAAATATAAATTTATGCATTATACATATAAATGCATAGCTATTGGATTCTCTTTTTCTAATTTTTCTGACAAGCCAAGAATAATGACAATATAGAGTTTTTTTTATTTTTTTATGTATTGTTATTTAACCTGGAAATGCTTATTTAACATTTATGGAAGGAGTCTCCAGTGTCAGTGCTTGATATTTTTACACTTCATACATGGGAGGACCAGACACCAGTCTCAATTTTTTATTGTCTGTACTGTATGTCTGTCTGTCTGTATGTCTGTCCAGCAAGATTTTGTCACAGCATCACTCAAAAGCGGCATGACAGAATTTTATGAAACTTTGCCATTCCTTGGGTATTGTCCTGATGTTATACCTGTACCATAAATGAAATCAAAATGTTGAGTAGATGTGAAGTTATGAACAGTTATGCACCAGATTATAAACCGGACGTTACAGTGTACTGCTTATGCGTCAAACTGTGGGCGCGTCTTAAAACTTCCACCGGACACAATTTAATGAAACTTTTGCAGTACATAGGTATCTGCCTGAAGTTTAACCTGCATCATCCCGTAAATGAAGAACAACTATGTGCCAATCTACTTGAAAATAAGCTACTAATAAGCTACTTGCTCAATGTAAATGAACACCTGCACCAATAGATATTAATATTATACAAACTAAATATTTTTTCTGGGATTAGTTCATATTTTCACGGCTGAAATAACAGCGCTGAAGTGGTATAAGTGAATTTTCAAGTCGTTTTGAGACAAAACTTAATCTTTATCCGATCTACTTTTTCAATTTCTCATCTGTGCTTCACTCTCTGATTAGCGAACATGGCTGACTACGTATTTGGCTGACTACGTACTGTACAGTAAGAAGTACAACTTACAAAATGTTATTTCTTTGTATTAAGTTAGACTGAGAGTTCTACCGTACAGAAAGTCAGACAGACATGTACGTGGACGTCAACCTGAAATAATAATAATAATAATAATAATAATAATATCACTGATTACATTAAAGCTCATCAGATTATTTTTAGCTTTCACCTTTAAACTATTTCTGCTATTTTTTCCCCCGTAAGTGATGGGTACTTACACTAGTGTTTACTGTTTCTCATGAATACTATACAGTATGAATGAGAGCTCTCTCTCTCTCTCTCTCTCTCTCTCTCTCTCTGTATACGTGTGTGGTACGACTCTAAGGTGAAACAAGTTTAACAGTTCTGACTGCAGTTTTCCACAAAAAGGCCTCATTACATGGAGTGCCGTTGCTCTCTGTAGGAGTGGAGTTATAAATGTTTGCTTTTCAAACCTCTTTACAGTCCACACATGTGTTTATTGAAGGGTATAAAACAGCGCTCTAGCGAGTGGAGCGAGTTAGCATCAGATTCAACAGAATTACAAAGTATGCTCAAGGACTGGTCATAAAATAGTTTTTTAAACTGTTATACAGATGTTCCCAGTTTATACAACAACATCAGATTGGAAACATTCCCTCTGAACGTTGGGGAATTCTTGCTGACATCAGCTCAAAAGCATCTATACAGTTATATGTTCATTACAGTCAGGTGTTTGACTCCAGTCCAAATGTGCAAGTCATGGTTACATTCCAGAGGGTTTTAATTATACGGTGCCTGCAGTCATACACTTTATAATGCAAATAAAGAAAAAAAAAAGCGAGTGGTGCTTCATTGGCCGGCGTACAGTAGTGATTAAGGAACAGAGAACAGGAACTGAGATGTCCTGTGTGTTACAGTGATGATTGAATTTCTATGACAGAAAGAAATACCTACAGTGCTCATCTAATTTATTTTTTCTATATTATATAACAGTTGGTTCTTGTCTACTAATTTGATTTAAAGTGATGCTGATATACAAGGAGCATTAAAGTCAAACCAGACTGAGCAGAATAACAGAACAAAATGTATTTCTCTATATAATCCCCAGTTACACTAATGCACTTATCACAGTGTTTCACTAGTGCTTTTATACCATCACGGTAGAAAGATTTCAGAATTTGACTTCGTACTTCATGTCTGAAACGCAGACCTGCCAGGAACTCCCAAGCATGCGTAAATTGCTTGGAGCGATATCAGGACTGTCCGGGAAAGGTGGCCGAAACTAAGGCGCAAAAGAGGCGTCACATGGTTCGGAGGTGATACGTAATAGTCTTTGGCCCTCCGGGAGAAAACTACAGGAGCCGCAAAACCCTTTTGGCATCTAAAATCAAGATAACACTGCGTATATCGTTTTTAGCTTTATGCCATGTATAATAGTATAATTATAATAGTGTGTTACATTGATGAAATCTACTGAGCTCCTAAAGAGACATGGGTGGGAAAGAATAAACGTTGTAGGAAAGAAAAAAAAATTCCACCTTAAAAAAAAAAATAGAGGAAAAACAGAGATGAACTGCTACAGAGAAAATGAAATCTTATTACTGCATGCAACAAAAAAAAAAAATTAAACTCTTGAAAAAAACAAAAAACAAGACACTCGGTTACTTTCAAATAAAATACTCAATGCCTATTTGTCCCCCTCGTATTTATGAAATAAAAAGCCGAACTTAAATTATCCACCAAAATTAGACCAAAAATGCCCCCTGCTTCTGTGTGGCAACATCCTTTTATCGTGTGTACTGTAGTGTGCAGTCAGCAGGCAACCAAAAAAAATAAATAAAAGATTTGGTTGGCGCTCAAAAAAAGATTAATATTTTTATTATTGTTATTATCGATGATGACATCATATTAATATGAGACAATAATTTAAACTTTAATTAAATCAAGAAATCTTTCATATTCTATAGGCTAATAATCTGTAAAAAAAAATTAATAAAAATCTCTGTACATCTTTAATCAATTATTATTATCATCATCAGTAATATTTGTTACCAATTTACCTATAAGTATGTTCTTTTGGAGGGAACAGATCGGAACCACATGAACAAGATGCAAAAACGCTACAGTAGCTTGAACTCAAGAATGAACCAGAAACCATAAAGTTGTAAACAAAATTTAGATTTTATAGAATCCCAGTGTAATCTTTAAGTAAATATATAAACCTTTCATAAAACCCTCATATAATAAAGATGTCTAGATCCAAAGTCGGACACAGTTAGTTATGTATACTATCATGGAAATGCTCTTTACCTATAAACTTCTTTTGTGTGACATTTTCACCTTTAACAAAGGTGAAGTTCGACTCCCCATTTTCTCAAGCAGAATAAATTTAGCAGAGGACAGGGAACTCTGGGAGTTTTGTCCGGCTCCAGTTTCATATCAGACTTTTCCAACTCACTGTGCCTTGGCAGCGCTTGTCTATCATCAGTGTATTTTGCTTTAACAGACTGGAGTCCTGTTATTATGATCTCTCAGCTGTAATTTAATGCCTGAAAATAAACCAGGTATCATAAATGTGCACACCAGAGAAGAAAAAGTGTCTTTTCCCACACTTCAACCAATACACACATGTAGACATGCACTCTCAAGTTCTCAATCACTGCTGCAGTGTTTCCAAAGGCAGCTCTGAAGCATTGTGGCTTCCTATTTAGTGTGTGGAAAGTGGAGCTCTTAATAAAGTTGAAAGTGTTTCTTTTTTCTTTTCTTTTCTTTTTTCCCCTCCCTTACCACCAAAAAGAGCTGTTAGACCTCAGAGACAGAACTCCGTAGAGCTCTCAGGCAACAAAACCTTCCTCTGTAATGCAGCTCCCGGATTTGGCTCCGTTACTAAAGCAGCCCTCACTGCTAATCGTTCCTGCTTTAACTACCTCATGGTCGTGATACAACCCTCTTATTGGTAGCATGTTGCTGGAATGATTTCTGATGTGCGAGTCAGTCACTTCTTCCTCAAGATCTTCACAAATTGACAGCAATGACTGGCAAGTGTTATTGTGATTGATATGAAAGACAGTGCACATTTCATCCCCTCTCATAGTACTGTACCAATTTTGTCCATTGGATTCCAGCTACATATACAACAATCAGCCATAACATTACAATGCAAAACATTACGCCCAGTATTGTTTAGGTTCCCCTTGTGCGCCCCAGGCAGGTCTGACCCCTTGAGTTCAGTTCGATTTAGCCTTTATCCATCGCATATACATTACAGTACAGTGAAATTCCTTATTCTTTGCATATCCCAGCTTGTTAGTAGGCTCAGTTCAGAGCACGGGGTCAGACATTAGACGGCGCCCCTGGAGCAGACAGAGTTAAAGGCTTTGCTCAAGGGCCCAACAGGGGGAACCTGGTGGAGTTTGTGCTCGAACTGCCGACCTTCCGATCAGTAACTCAGAACCTTGAAACGTTAAGTCACCACCACCATCTTCACATGACTTCACTTTGCTGTGGTGTCTGGCACCAGGATGTTAGCAGTGGATCCTTTCGGTGCTGTGGGTCACGGGGTGAGGCGTATCCCATGGTTGCCCAATGGGATTGGCACCTAAGGAGTTTGGAGGCCGAGTGGGTATCCCTGGGATCATTGCTTGCTGGACCTCATGTACTAGTTCTAATTCCTTTCTCTCATGATCAGCATAGACATTTCTCAGCAGGTTGTGCTGCATTGGCTTTTCTGTGGGTTTGGACTAGACAGGCTAGCCTTTGTTCCCCACAGGCATAGATGAGCCGTGGGTGCCCATGATCCTGTCACCAGTTTCCTGGTATATAATTGATAATCACTGTTAATGTGTTAATCTTATGGCTGATAATGTAGCAATGGAAACGTCAGGATTCAAACTTGTTACTGTGTTAGCACAAACAGTTTTGGTTAACCAGTTCTGGATTAACAAAAAGTCAGAATTACAAATTCTTCCCATTTCACAACTGTATTTGGAGGTGTTTCTGCTCACCTCCTGGATTTAGTCTGAGCTCAGGGATTATAAAGTGACTGTTTATAAAGTAGAAGTAAGGAAATAGTTTTATACAATTATTACCTTGTTTTTCAAATCATGTTCAGTGTAATGAACATTATTAAGATATCCTAGTTCACACTTCATTTCAAGACCCATGTTCAGACTTCACCATCACTAACGCTGACCAGTATATTATCTGACCATATACAGTGGTCTAATGATTTAATTCTCTGCATTAATTCTCTGAACTTTCCTTCAGCGCTAGTCTCCTAGCAGTACGTGACCCACCTGTCTGGGGGTACTGTGGGTTAAGGCTTTATTTCCTGAAGCCTAGCGCTGTCTGGGTGTGTTGGGCTTGGGCCGGGTCCTGGTGTGGGTGTATATGGGAGGTTCCAGCCCTTGTGAGAGAGGACGAGAGCAAGAGAGAGTACGGCACTCCTTTATGAACCGATGCAGCGTGGGTCCACTGTCAGCATGCGTTTCCGTGTTTGGCTTGGATTCTGCCTTATTCTGGGAATATTTCAAAAGGGACAGCATGTGAATGGACAAGGGAAAGCTCGGGTCGGCCTTATTTTTTATTTTTTTTTAATTGTCAATAATTTTGATGTTGTAAGCATGTGCGATTGGTGATTTGATGGATACTTTATTATTGGTCCTCTGAATCTGGATGTATGATTTACCTGTTCTGAGTAAATCATTTTGAGAATTTGTTGTTTTTGAGTGCAGTCCAGGATTTCTATGACTTGAAACCACAAGTTCATGTTTGTGTACCTTTCTACTTAATGTATATTAAATGACTACACAAATATACCCTAGGCCCCCGGACCAGGTGGTCTGTAGCCTACAGGGCTTCTTCTGTGCAACTTTCTTAAACAGAATGACTGGATGCATTAATTGAATTTTGCATAAATGTAACTATTAACAAGAATAAATTTATTTCAGATGCCAGTTTTTGCCAGGTTCATCGGTCAATTGTCCCTATTGTCCCAATTGTCCCAATGTCCCTATTTCAAATAGTAGCAATGTTTTGTATAATTTTGTTTTCAGCTGTTCATAAATGGCCAAACTTGAAACTGAATGACAAAATGACAAAATGTATGACTAGTTAAAAAAGACAAGTTTGAAAGCTGTGGGATTATGTATTAAAACTCAAACCATGATTCTGCAATGCAAATCGAATGCAAAATTCTGGCTGTACTCCAAACAAGATACCAACATAAAAACCCACATATGTTTTAGAATTGTAAGTCGCTGTCTGCAATTATGTTTTGTCTATTCACAGATCAATTCAAAGTAATTATTCAAATGATACATTATGATACATTATTATGTAATATATCATTTGTTCATGGCCAATAATTATAAATGCATAATCCAATTCATAAACCTTCAACGTACTGCAGATCGTAACCTAAATATTCAGTTATTCCTGTACTCCATACACTCAATATGTATGTACATCATTTCTTACAGTCTTGTCACTCCTGCTGTCTGGTCTTAAACAAATGTCTGTTGAAGATCTACCTACCTTTCTCTTGGTGAGAATAAATCAAGAAGGTCCGGTTCATGTTCATGTCCGGTCAACCAAACAGAATAAAAATAGTAACCGGCTCTGGGACTTGAGTGTTTGGTTCTCAGTGTGGTCGTCTATCATTGGTCAGTTCCATTATGCTGTGACTGGGGTGTACTAATTTCCTAGAGTAAAAGAGGACCACATGACCTGGTCCATCAGGTAGCCTTCTGCTAGAACAATGAATTTCCCTTGTACTTGTATGAACGTTATTCTTCTTACAATACATCTTTTAAACCAGATCAGATGAGGCACCTGGGAATCTTGAACTTGTCATCCAATCCCAGCCTATTGTTTGCTTGAGAAAATACGATTTCTCACTAAATCCTTGTTCAAATTCTAAGGTACCACTAACATCTGATCAGCTGTTTTTTATTAAAAGGTGTTGGTTGTGCTTTACTTCTACATGAGCCAACAACAACTCTGCATCAGCAGCCAAAAATCCGACTCATAGCTCAAAGTTGGTGAAGCAATAAATTGGTTAACCATGTCACCTCTGAGAGGAGTGTTTCATCTAATGATGCCACTTTGTGGAGTGATGTGCGTGATTGCTTTCAGTGTGAGGCCTGCTGTGTAATGGAGGACTGAGGCCTGGGTTAATGGAGCTTGGTGCCATGCATATACCACTTACCAGAGTGTAGGAGACCATGTTTGCTGCAAAACCAACAGCCCAAGAGAGTGGAGCTGAACCAGATGCAACTCCTGCTATAATCCTAACCACTAAAACATGCATGTGACCATGCAACATGCAACAGCTAACACACCTGTCTAGAAACACTAAAGTTGTCTGCATCTCCTGGACTGTTAATTCTGCAGCAAAAGGTCCCTGGAGTGTGGACCTTTTTCATTTATTAAATATTGACTTATATTATGTGCTGAGATTACTGTAGGTGGTATGGTGGGTTAATAATGAGCATTGTCACCTCACAGCTCGAGGGTTGGAGGTTTTAGTCTTTGTGTGTGAAGTATGCATGCTCTCCCTATGTTTGTGGGGGGTCCCATAGACCAAAGACATCCAGTGTAGGGTAAGCTGATTGGCATTAGAGTTGTACCCCGCCTTGTGCCTCAAGTTCCCTGGCATAGGCTCCCTTCAGTCTCAGACATAAAGGTACCAAATTGTAATTTTTCTTGTTCTTCAGGTAGCTCAATCAAGGGTACATCTTCAGTGACCCCTGATGTAACTCTTAATCTCCACTCAATCAGCTAATTAAATGTATACCACATACAGATCTAACAGCTTATATATGCATACAGTACGTATCATAATGTGTACCATAATTTAAAGATACCAACTGAGAGACAGTTTGAAATCTCTTATTTCTGGATTCTTATACCTTTAGGGGTAGTGGGTCAAGTCAAGACCTGCTGGAGGCTTGAGGGTAACATAATGCAGAGTGGGATTTGTTAATCATTTGTGTTTGTTTATAGGATCCTCTTAACTTCATTCCCTTTGAAGAGATGGACCCTTCATCCCAGATGGGCAACAACCAGCCGACTGATGGTTTTCGAGTACTGGATGAATCCAAGAGGCAGAAATCCCCTCAGGTCACATCATACACCAGGAATAAAGGAAACACTGAGAACCAATCCCAGTCTACCACTGTGAAATCCGCAAAGGAGGATCTTCTCTCACACAAACGACCAACAGCTCAGGACATCATCGACCTGGATTCCACAACTGGTAGCAGGCCTGTAAATAAGAACCATGTGCAAGAACAGTTCCTTGACCTAAACCTGACAGAAGAGGACCTGTTGCCTTCAGGGACATACATCACCTCTGGATCTGTCACTCAGGGCCAAGCGTCCAAGGACTTCCTAAGCCGGAAAGGCCAGGAAAAACCTGAGACCCATCAAGATAGATCGACACACCAAAGCAGGACAAGGAGTTCAGCTAAACATGGAGATGTGATCACAGGATCTGATGGCAAGAAGTATCGAATGTTGCGAGGACCTCCGGGACCTGCTGGGCATCCAGGGAAAAGAGTGAGTCATACCGTAGCATGAAAACCGCACAGAGCTGATGATAAATGATTAGAACCACATTGGAGTTGCTAGGTTTCTTGTGTGGTTCATATGTGCTAAAACTCAAGGGGGCCCGGGCCTCCTCTGCCAGCTACAGGTAAAAAGAACTGATTTAGCTGCTACATAAAGTGTAGCAAAACTAAAACAAGCAGGGATTCTGTTTTTCCACTGGGTAATTCTGTTGGTACAGTATCAGTCAAAAGTTTGAACACAAGTTTGGATGTATTTTCTACATTCTGGAACAATACTGGATTTTTAATAATGAAATTAAACAACACATAAGTCATTAGATAATTAAGTAACAACAACAGCCAGTTATCATTTATAGACACAAAGGTCAGCTGTTCTGGAACAGTTCTTGCAAGAACAGTGTAGTCAAGTGCATTTGCAATATTCATCAAGCACTTTGATGAAACTGGCTCTCATGAAGACCATCCCAGGAAAGCCATTACATTTAAGCATTTGACAGAGGCCCTTATCCAGAGCAATTTACATTTTTATCTCTTTTTTTTTTTTTTTTACGTCTGATTAATTGAGGGTTAAGAGCCTTGCTCAAGGGCCCAACAGTGGCAACTTGCTGGTGCTGGACTTGGAACCTGGGACCTTCCAATCAGTAGTCCAACACCACTGAGCTACCCCTCATCTCACATGATTAAGGCTTTACAGAGCATAAGTAGCAGACACGTCAATTTCAACTGTTCAAAGGAGATTATTGCATATTTCGGCATTGTTTTACATTCATAAAAGGCTGGCATAATTTTAGCATGTTTTGACTCGCTTTAAGATGCTTTGATTCGCTTTAAAATGTTCTCGTGGTTTCATAAGCAATTTTTTGTTTAGACTACGTTGCCTTTTAATCCAAGTTACATTTTTTTTACAATTTCAAACGGGAAAAGACGTTCAGCGCCAAGGCTGGGGCGCTAGCCAAAAGAATACAGCCGCAAATGATTACATCTGCGATTTTTGCAAATTACAGACCTTGGAATATTCTTTAAAGATGTAATTCGTCTTATCTTGTCTGTAATCCCCAATTTTTTTTTGTTAGGGTTATAGCTATAAAAACAATACTCACACTTATTTCTGACATTGTGTAGTAAGTTTTATTATTAATATTATTATTATAATTGCCTGTTGGCGAACATACTTTTATACATGGTTTTGGCCCTTTGGAGAATCCATTGGCCAAATAGTGTCTAAGTAGAATCACATATTACAAGGTTCTCTTTCTTTTAACTTTTAGGAAAGCAAACAAAGAAACAAATTTTTAGAAACCTGTTTAGCAAGTTAACGAACATCATTTATCTCGTTGTTTTAGGGATGTGCTGGGACCAGAGGATATGTTGGATATAAGGGAGACAAGGTGAGAAAGAACGTCTATGAGGTGAAATCATGAACTTCAGAGCCTGTACCTATAATCTAGATATATAATTTCAAGTTACCGACACTTCATCACGAAATTGAGGTACTTATATTTACAGAAAACTGGCTGACAGTAGTCCAAATGCAAATCAATGTTGAGCGCTGTCACCTCGCACCTCGAAGGTTAGAGGTTAAATTTATGCCTGGTGGGTTTGCTCCAGGTACCCCGGTTTCTATTCACAGTTTAAAGATTAGTTGTCTAGATTGGCGTGTCCAAATTGCCCATGCAGTGTGATTGAGTGTGTGCTACCTTCTACCTTAAATTCCTTGGTATAGGCTCCAAACACCACACAGGATAAGTGGTATAGAAGATAGATTTTTTATAACCATCATTTATGAAAGTAGTCTCCAGTGTCTGGGAGTAAGTTTTCACACATGGGAATGTTTTTTTTTTTAGGATGAATACAACACTTCAGGACTAGGCTTCAGGGTAGTAACAGCACCATGTGGTTGATTAGTTTTTATAGTCGCATGCCACCAAGTGTTTAATTGCTTGTGCTGTGTCTGAATTACCCCTTTAGACGCAAGTCTGAAAATTCTGTATTAAAAATAAGCAGTACAAAATTTGGTGGTGGAAATTTTTCTGGATAAAACCTCCGAAACTGAGTTCAGTTACACAGGCTACGTTCACATTACAATCCACAATTCTTAAGGTCCGAATTTTTGGTCAAATTAGATTTGATTGTCATAATGGTTCACATTCATAATTACTGTACAGATGACTCCTATCTGACTCGACTGTGGGCGCGTCTGTACTCTGACACGTCTTTCGTCTCGTCATCTGTGTTTGAACACGTCACATTTGTGCGCGCACTCATTCAATTAAAAAATTGGATGCGATTTTATCAAATCTGCACTTTGCTTTGGAAGATGGCAAGCAGTGAGTTGGCTGTATTTGTTAAGATCCAGACGAAGGAAGAAAGCCATATGACTTGCTTCAGCTGCTATGAAATCCCTACGCCGCTTGTGCTGACTGATAACGTCAGTGACTGCATGTACGCATGCGCAGACGCAAAAAGTCACATGGATTCTTATCTGCCAAGTCTCATTCAAATCGCATAACCATGCATCAGATTTGTGCATTTCAACATCCTGTGTAAAAAAAATTGGAACTGAGTCAGTCACAGGTTGGTAATGTGAACACAGCCATACAGTGTTTTTACTCTGTCTGAGAATCCCACGTTTGCTTTGGATTTCCACATCTTGAATTTCTACTTAATGAAATATCAGTCATTTATTAATTAATTCTTTAATTTTTAAAGAATTTAGTTCAATATATGCAAAATTCAAAACCTCTTTGGAAGCATCAAAGTATATGTACTTGCAACGTAATTTGTGAAAATATAAATATACAGACTGTTATTGTTCCATTTCAAAGGGATCTCTAGGAGAAAGAGGGCGAGATGGTCCGAGGGGTAACCCAGGTCCTCCAGGACCGGCAGGATTACCCTCGCTCTACCTATGGCGCAACACTCAGGAGGAATGGGCCTCATTCGTGGTATGGCTCCATTCTTTTATTCCCTCATTGTCTTTCCATAAGCTGTGAAATGTGATAGCACTGGAGAGTCTAGTGTTAGACAGCGGCACCAGCTCCAGAACTTTTTTTGCCCTAAAGGTACCGCCCTATGAGCACAACAACAGAATGACCGAGTCATGGCTGCATCCCTGCTGGATTCTATTTCTGACTGTAAATTCGAACTTTTGCCCAGACCGCAAGTCTGACTTCTAGATAGATGCCTGTAATTGGAAACAGTGGTGCAATTTTTCGGATTGTGTGCTTGTGTCAGGTCTTGTTGATTCTCCATTGTTGAGAAGCTCAGTGGGAAAGGAGTAACAAAAGAATTTCACCAATCATCCATCAGTCAACATATGATAATGATTGACTCCATTATTGTAGTGCCAACCCCCCACCCCACCTGATTTTCACCTGCATTTAATATTTGGGTAATATTTGGGTACAGCTTTAAAAAAGGGGGGCGGGGGGGGGTTGTTTGCGTGGAGTTTACATGTTCTCCTTGTGCTAGGTGGGTTTCCTCAGGGTACTCCAAAGACAGACTGATTAGAATTCCCAAACTGTCTGTAGTGTGTATGTGTGAGTGTGCCATGAGATGGATTGGCACCCTGTCCAGATGTACCCTGTCTTGTGTCCACTCGGATCGACACCAGATTTCCCACGGACCTGTACAGGATAATCAATATAGAAAATGAATGGAAATCAATAAAGAAAGATAACATACTTTTCTTATTCTTATAATATTTACAAATTTTGGACGAAGCAACTTTCTGTCAAATATGTGACGTATAGAATATTTGGCATATTTCTAAGGGATGAACGTGTTCAGGGATTCGACTGCGCTCTTCATAACCCCTCAATGGATGGCTCGCTTAAAATTGTGTTTCAGGCCTAAGATTTTGAATGAATTTACATACTTAAGCAAAACAAACAAATAAATGAATAAACAGTATGGCCAAAAGTATGTGAACACCTGACCATTAACATCCCATTCCATAACCGCATGCATTAATGTGCTGTTATAATTAGCCCGACTGTTCCGGAGAGGTTTTGCACTGGAGGTTGGAGTGTGACTGTGGAGATTCGTGTTTATTCAACAACAAGGGCATTAGTGAGGTCAGGCACAGTTGGCGGATGAGGAAGTCTGGAGGGCAATCAGTGGTGAGCAAAGTACACAAATGCTGTGCTTCAGTAAAAGTACAGATACATGAAGCAAAATATTACTTAATAAAAGTAGATGTTCTTCATTAACATTTCTATTTCAAAAAAAGTACAGAAATCCTTACCTTCAAGTTCCCTTAAGTATTAAAAGCACTGAGTTGTTGTTGTAGGGTGCAGTGGATCATAAATAAAAAGTATACACTAATAAAATACTGCAAGAAGGCACACAAAAGCGTTGCTCTTGACATTTTCCTCGAAATATCAATGATATCAGGCGTAGTGTGAGCATTAACTTCCTTGTTCTCTTCTTCTCTTGTGCTTAATTGCGGCTCACAAACCAAGTGGGTGCATCCTGCCACCTGCTGTAAGGGAGGGTGTAAAAATGCAAGTGTACCCGTGAACTGAGCACAAAAACAATTTGAACGCTGGCTAGCAATTGGGTAGTCTCCCCATTTCTCTCTTAATTACCTTCCACCTCTGGATGAATTTGGTGTTCCAGTTTATCCTAAAGATATTCATTAGAGGTCAGCGCTCTGTTCAGGATACTCGGGTTCTTCTAATTCTACCTGGCTGGCAAACCATGTCTTCGTGGAGCTCATTTTGTGCACTTTGTCATGCTGGAATAGTCCTGAGCCTCAGTTAATTTAAGTCCTGAGCCTCAGTTAATCAAGTCAGTGGAAAATCTATAGAATTAACATCTAGACATTCTGTAAAATTGTACAGAATTTGTGCTAGAAGATAGAGGGAGGCACAAATATTTTAGTTTTTTTTTAATGGTCAGGTGTCCATATACTTTTGGCCATACAGTATATTTTACAATTTTGTTCTGTGTATACTCATTATGAGAAATGTCATATCAGTACGAAACAGAGACCACCCCAATCATGTACTCGCCTCGTAATGGTTAAGTTTGGTTAGTAATGGTTAAGTTTGGTTAGTCTGTACGCTCACTTTTGCATCTTTCTTTTCCCAGTCGTACCTTGCGATTTGATTATTTATATGAAGGGTTGATTGCTCGGGAATGTTAATGACTTCAATATGCCTCACAAGTATTGTATATTTGTCTAGTTATACAGAAAATAACAAAACTCAGGACGGTTATGGTAATGTTAGGTCTGCTTGTTTTCGTTTTAAGAACATGCTTTTGGCAAAGATCGGTGTATCCGTGTAACCGCCTGTGTAATTGTCATTTCCTGCATGACGTCATCTTTGTATCATGCAGGCTTTTGCAGTGAGTAAGAAATCATATTGGGAAGATTTACTACAAAAAACAAGAATCAAGGATGCATTGTAAATAGTCTCTATGGTTCAGATTCAGATGTGTTTATTCCCTGGGATCAATTTCTTACATCCTGTGTCGAGACGTATCGTATATGTATATGTGTACGCATGTTGATTTGTGCACTGAATGCACGGCTATTAGGCTGATTTGAAAGCGCAGTCCACAGTTCACAGTCCACAGTGTGGAGTTTACTCGGAGCTCTCTTTCTGAAAGGCCGCAGTGTTGAAGATCTTGACAGACGTGTACGTAGATCTTCTCCCAGCCCCTCTGGGTGAGCTAACGGCATGGTCTGGTTCTCCTGGCAGCTCTGAGGCTCACCTTCACCAGGTCGAGCTGAACCCAAGCCAAGACAAACGGTGTAGAGTGCGGAGACAGCCTGGGTGGTTTAATGAGTTTAATGTGTCTCTGTGTGGACTGTGTGTGTCTCGGTGGATGTGCCTCCTCTGTCCTGGGTCTGATATTTAATCTGGCATGAGGATCCCGTACGCTTGAGTTTTAAAAACTCAGATGGTGGTACGCCTGGAGTACGTCAGTGTGACTAGAACATCCGGTTCGACGCGGCGGACGAGAGCATGTGAATTTAACAAGATCGTAAAACTATACAGTACCTCAGGGCAAAACACCTCCCTTACATCAGGTTTGTCTGTCTTGCAGAGAACTTCGTATTACCATTTCCTGATTTCAGCATGGCCCGTAAGTAACCGCAAGCACTAAATCTTCCTCTTTTGATAATTCCTTCATCGTGTGAATTTGAATTAAACAATCATCGTCTACAGAGAGAGGCGGGGCCTCCTGGGCCAACGGGGGAAACAGGAAGGCCAGGACCACCTGTGAGTATACACATGCTATCCAAAGAATACACATACATGTAAAGTGTGTGAAACATGCAAATAAACTTCCCTTAGACAACTTAATAACCCTCACCGTACATTAAAATGCTGTTTTAAGCTCAACGTGGCATAAGACACTACCCAGTGTTATCCAAAAGAGGATGGTTCATTTGTTAGGGATCTAAACCTCCATCAAGATTTCTTCTCTGTTCACAAGTAGACTAGCCTCCAATTTCCTCAGATAAGTCTCCAGTGTGTGGGTACGAACAAAAATAGTGAGAAAAAAAAATCCTGGCCTTCAGGGCTTATAAACCCAATTAGATTGTTCCCCTATTGTGACCTCATAGAAGAACATTCCCACCACCAGGTTGTTGCTCAGCTCTGCTGTTCTGTTATAGGGCGTGGCTCAATAATACAGTAGGTAATTTCCATAAACATTAAAATGTAAGGAGTTTGGAGAATAAAGTATTATATGGGGACTATTTCAGCTGTTTTCAGATTAGCACTGTTGCCTTGCACCTCCAGGGTCCGGGTTCGATTCCCACCCTTAGTCATGTTCTCCTTGTGCATAGTGGGTTTCCCCTCCCAGATTGCTCATAGTATGTGAATGAGCACATGAGTGAGTGTGTGCCCTGTGATGTATGGCACCCCGTGCTGGGTGTCCCCCACCTTGTGTCCTAAGTCTCCTGGGATAGGCTCCAGGCCCCCCATGCGACCCTGTATACAGGATAAAGCGGTATAGACGATGAGTGAGTGACTTCATCTGGAGCATTTTAATACAAATACACGATTTGGGGGAACTTTGAGTCCGGTGTTGAGTCCGAATCAGATTTAATCGATTGTTCTGCATTAATCTGTCTTGAAGGGGATACCAGGAGATCCAGGAGAGAGGGGCCCTCCAGGTCGGCATGGTGACATGGTACACGATCTCAATCTAACATCCACGTAATCCATAGAATTATATTATATTATGTACTGTTGTTATTATATGTACTGTTTGACATACTGATATTGAGACAATAGAATTAGCTATTGTAAGATAATATCATGTAGGCTATCAGGCATAAAGTGCATATCATAAGTTTTTTTTTTTTAAAGTAACAAGTTGTAACTATGGTAATATGGTGCGCACATATTCAAAGACAGGTCAAATGAACTGACTGTATTTTATGAGAATGAAACATGGAGTAATTATTATACTAATATTATATCAATATAACAGTGGTATCATGATATAGGTGATTTTGCAAGGCAAAATAAACAGCAGGAGATTAAGTGTGTAATTAGTGTGTCAGTAGTGCAGAATAACTACTAGTTCTTGTAATTGCAGGATGTAGATCAAAGAAAAGATTTGTATGGATCACAAATGATTTTAAAGGGTTTTATCCAGTTTCTAATCATGCATAATAATGGAGTTATAATGAAATTGTGAAATAATTATATTTCCACTCATTTTCTACACCCCACCCTTTCCTGACAGGGCGACTCGGGGCCGAAGGGTGTGCGTGGCCGAGCAGGGACTTCAGGACGAGATGGAGAGAACGGGCTGCGTGGAGAACCAGGTCCTCCAGGAACACCTGGCCTGCAGGTGAGGAGAATCAAACTCACACAATGCCTATAAGAGCATATAACCCATACAGTACCTTAAACATGGCGTGTTTTCATAGCGTCTCATGTTAAACTGATAAAACCTGACATGATAATGTGTTCAATGTGAACCAAATCACTATCCATCTATTCATGGCGGAATCATTCCAGTTACGTGTTTCCTGTCTGATTCTGATATAAGGGGCTTCGGGGGTATAAAGGAGAATCTGCGCCCCCTGGAGACAAAGGAGAGCAGGTACACAATCAGACATGCTTGTACTGTACGTTACTGTATATTGCATTTCGTGTTTGCCTTGCATTCTCCTGCCAACTTTCTTTATTCTGTGGAATGTTTTCATTTTTGTGAAATTTAGGGTTTTCCAGGAACTCCAGGGTCCAGGGGGGACAGAGGCAGGATTGGAGTTAAGGTGAAATCATGGCATACTATGCATTTGTAAATTAACAGTAAGATAATCTTGAATGCAAATGATAATTATATAGGGTCTGAGAACAGACAGTGATTAGGGGTTAATAGCTTTACCTAAGACTTCCTAGAATGAGCACATAATACAAGAATAAATAGAAGAAGGAAGATGGATTTAAGCTCAGTTACAGTTAGAGACTACAATAAGACCATGCTGAACATGCAGGGTGTGCTCACATCTGGATTTGCCTGGGTTATGTTTTGGATCCATTACATCCCTCCATACCAATAATGTCGACTCCTGGGTTTTGCATGAAAATAGAAAGGAGCGAGTGTGACGAAGTTACCAAAAGAACTCATATTCTCCAGCATGTTCAGTAAAACCTAACGGTTGTTTTATTTACAGTACTGTGCAAAAGTCTTGGGAACATCCAAACAAAAGACATATGCATTAACATTTCTACATTAAAAGAAACGTCTGTAAAAAGCACTAAGTAATAACATAAACAATAAACTGGTGTGGAAACTCATTGCTTGAACATAAGCAGTAGTGTTCGATACAGATGTGTGCAGTATTCTAAATAAAACAGCTGTTAGGTTTTACTGAACATGCTGGAGAAGATGAGTTCTTTTGGTCACTTTGTCACACTCGCTCCTTTCTATTTTCATGCGAAACCCAGGAGTCGACATTATTGATTTTTTTTTTTCCTCATCTGAAAACTGGTCTGTCATGTAATATGTCGCTTTCTTTACAGGCATGCGAATATTCTTCTGTAATGATGTTTATTCATTCATTTTAGTGTATCTTTGTAGGAAATGGTCTTTTACATAATAATGCAGACATAATAAACGTATAAAATTTTACTACAGATAATATGGCGCCTCAGACTTTTGCACAGTAATGTATATGTACTGTAAGAAGTATTATCTTTTATGCTACCCTTAATAACGCATGTTAATGTCTCATCATTTTTACAAATTTTTCAAACCCACATCTTTTTTCAGAAAGCATCTTTTGCTAGATAATTGTATTTAGTTTTTTTCCCCCGTCCAATTTGTTTCCGGTGTTTCCAGCGGACAATTTTGTATTATTATTTTGGGTGGGTGGCATGGTGGCTTAGTGGTTACCATTGTTGCTTTGCACCTCCAAGTGAATTTCTCCAAACATTTTGTATGATTATGAGGACGCTTTGATGGCCATCCTTGGTAAAGACTCTTGCAGCCCGTCTCTTGAATTTATTGATATTTTCCTGTGTACAGTATACTGCCACCCAGTATACGGATTCTTGAGTTTCAACAGCAGTGATCAGTCAGTCAGTCTGTCTTCTACTGCCACCTTGTGGACTAGAAGAGTAGCAGCTTTGCGCATTCTATATGAATAAAGATTATGAATCAGGCTTTGGATCATTACAGACCGTACAGCCATTATCTTTTAAGAGAATATAATTAATACTTTAATAAATATCATATTTACATGACTTACCATGGCTTTGTGTTTGTGACTCATGTTCTATCTCAGGGTTCTAAAGGAGAAGTTGGGTTAACAGGCCCTGTTGGTCCTCCAGTAAGTAAATCTAAGATTGTTGTTCACTTCCATATTTCATCAGAGAATAGAGACAGTTTGTCAAATAGAAAATATTACCTACTTACAACAAAGTACTTAAACCTAATATGTTTATTTAAAAAAAAATCCCTCCATTTCTAGGATTCACTCTCTGCTTACTTACATACATACATACATACTGTCCCTCTAAGCAGCCATTCATCTGTCCATACAATTGTCCATGTGTCCATGCATTCAGCCTTCCATATACTCTTCTAGCTTTCCATCCATTTTATTTCTTCCTTCCATGCATTATTCCACCTATTCAACTATTCTTCCATTTATCCTTCAATTCATCCATCTATGCTTCCATCCATCCGTTCATTAACCCAGACCTCCATCTACTATCCATCTAACCAGCCATCCTCCCTTGCAACCATCTACTATCAATTCATCCATCAGTTGATTTTCCCTGTCTCTCTCCAACCATCCATTCATCCATCCATCCATCCATCCATCCATTTGTCCTGTATCTGCTCATTTGTTCATCTGTATCTGTATACATCTCTTCATCCATTCACTTATCCATGTGTGCGTCCATTCAGCCTTTCACATCTCCCCCTAGACATACATTCATTTTTATTTATGCATCCTTCTGTCCAATTAACCATTCATCCAGATATCCTTCCATGCATCCATGTGCTTCCATCCAGTCATCAGTCCAGATCACAATTTACTATCCAGCTATGCAACCATTAATTCATCTATAGTGGAACCTTGGATTACGAGCATAATTCGTTCCGGAAGTGGACTCGTGTTCCAAAACACTCATAAACCAAATAATCATTTTCCCATAAGAAATAATGAAAACTCAAATTATTCGTTCCACAGCCCCAAAAATTAAATACATAAAAATAATTAATACAATCTATAAAATGAAAATAAAACAAATTAATCTGCACTTCACCTTTAAAAAAAAAGTACAAATAAATCCCGACAGATAAGTGTTTCCGTTTGTGCGCACAGGCGCCATGTGTGTGTGTGTGTGTGTGTGGAATTAGCCCCTTCCCTCACCTCGTTTTACACAGTAACACTCCTCCTCCCTCTCCCCACCTCGTGTGTTTTGGTGTCAAATAACGCGCACGCACACACATAAGAGAGGCTGAAAGAATTCCGCAGCGCAAGAGCGATGCTCGGTGTCAAAATAAGAGTCGCATGCGTGATACATGATACTAGGCGCTCGTAAATTAATACTTGCTCGGTTTCCGATTAAAAATGTATTTAAAATCTTTGCTCGGTTTGTGGAACACTCATAATCTACGTTACTCGCAATCCGAGGTTCCATCATTTTCCATCCATTAGTTGTTTTCCTTGTCTCTGCATCCATCAGTCTATACCCTGAACATCCCACTGCAGATTTAGTCTACCTCTCCTCTTATAATGGCCTCCACCCATCTAGGAAGGTTTTCTAATAGATTGTGGGGATTGATGTTGGGTGAGTGGTCTGGCACACAGCCATCATTTTATTTCATCTCAAAAGTGTTCACCTGGGTTGAGGTCTGGGTTGGGAGTCCTGAATAGTCCCACTTTGGCAAACCATGTTTGAGGTTTGAGACTCTCCATTAAAGGGGAATTCTTTATGCAAACAACTTACAGAGCAGTTCTAGTCACTTCAAATGTGTTTCAGAGTTTATGCCTACAGATGGGTGCGATAGCCTGGTGTTCATATACTTTCGACAATACTGATGTGTACTACAGTATGTTTCTGCTTCCTTTCTTTAGGGCCCTATTGGTGTCAGAGGAGTTGAGGGGCTTCCTGGACTGCCTGGACCAGAGGTGTGCTATATTTGTTAACTAATGTGAGAATATTCTCTGTTATTAACAATTTGATGATGAGCAAGAACGTGTTTTCTTTTACAGGGGGATCCTGGGCATGATGGGAAGCGAGGTCCTCCAGGGGCAGTGGTGAGATATATAAAAAAAAAAAGAATTTCAACTGTCCACGTGCTTACTACAATATTCCAGTTGATCATTGCTCCTGCATGTGTGTGTGTGTGTGTGTGTACATGTACTTCTATGTGTGTGGTCACAGGGAGCACCGGGTGCTACAGGGATGGTTGGGGCGCAGGGATTTAATGGCTCTGATGTGAGTATTTAAAGTGATTTGGGTTAAAAAATAAAATATATGTTTAGAAATAAAAAAAGAAATAGAATTTTGAAATTATTACTATATACATAGTCTGTGAACTTAGTTTGATTGCTTTTGGTTCTTTTAGGGAGATTTTGGACCTGCAGGCCCAATAGGTCGAAAAGGCCCTCGGGTATTTACTGTTTTCACTTCCATTCATGTCAATTCTAGACGAAATTTGTCTTTATGTCTGTCTGGCTGGCTGACTGTCTCTCTGTCTGTTTGCTTTTGACAGGGTCCAGCTGGTACTGAAGGAATCAGAGGCCTCTCTGGTCTTCCAGGTCCGCAGGTAAACAGCAATAAAGAATATTAACAGAGGTGTGTTCTCTGTACCTGTGAGTCTCAGTAAATAAGGTGTGTCCTCTGTACCTCAGAGTTAACTAAGGTTAAACTCGTATGACAGGCGGTTCGGGTGGATGTTATCGCCGTGGGCATAGAGGGCAGGCATAGGCGCAAAGGGGTTGTTTCAACATAAAAATCTTTAATTGTGCACAAAAACAAACAAATAAACAGGCTCTGCGGGTGAGCACAGGAGTGCTCAAACGGTCTCTTAACACATACTCAGGTTCTTGAGAAGACACAGGTTCTTTAAGGCATACAGATTCCAAGCAACTCAAACTCCTAGCTAACTAAATCAAAACAAATCAACCCAGTTTTCTAGAACAACCAGCTATTTATAACAATACTAATGAGCTAACTCGGTTCAGGTGAGCTCCAGCATCACCTGACCAAGGTGCATTCTGGGAAACTGAGTCAACTAACAAAAAACTACAAAAAAAAATTATATATATGTGCACACAGTGCCCTCTAGGGGTGGTCCCTTACAACTGTAGATGAATGGATTTTTCCATTGGTTTTGTACACTAATACTCTAAGACACATATGATACATGATACATGGTATGTGACGATAAAATCATGCTTAAGGGGTTTTTCAAGCAGTTAAATTTTTGTTACTCATATTTCCTACTAGGGATCACCAGGTAATGACGGACCTCGCGGGCTTAAAGGTGACATTGTAAGTTTTGA
This sequence comes from Clarias macrocephalus, assembly GCA_011419295.1. NCBI lineage: Eukaryota > Metazoa > Chordata > Actinopteri > Siluriformes > Clariidae > Clarias > Clarias macrocephalus. The sequence continues at coordinate 34,447 of JAAGKR010004864.1, read as the reverse complement.
TATAATTTCTAGTGTCCCTTCAATTAATAAACAGGAAATAATTACTGTCTGAAATGTCTAATTAAAAATGTGCCTATCGTTATGTAAATATACAGCACATACAGTTAAGTTTTGCATCATTGATCTGTCTGTTTAGGGACGAGAAGGTCCAGTGGGAAACAGAGGGCTACATGGACTTGAAGGGCCAATGGTGAGTTTTTTTTTTTCCCTATCTTGGATTATCATTTGACCCAATTTGACTTTTGTGAGGTCATAAATAAAGAGGTTATAATGAGCGACCATCCACACCATATGGATAAAGGTATTTGGCCAAACCTGTAAATTATTGAATTCAGGCCCCTTATCCCCAGTAAAGGGCAATCCTAATGCTTCAGCATACCAGAACATCCTGAACAATGCTATGCTTCCAACCGTGAAGCAATATTTTGATGAAGACCCTTTTCTATTCGAACATGACCATGCCCCATTGAACAAAGCAAGGACTATAAAGACATGGTTTGATGAGTTTCGTGTGGAAGAACTTGACTGGCCCAAACACAGAGCCCTGACCTCAACCCCATCAAGCACCTTTGGGATGAACTGGAACGAAGATTGTGAGCTTCTCAACCAAGATCAGAGCCTGAACTCATAAATGCTTTACAAATCGAATGGACACTAATTCCCGCAGAAACACTCCAAAATCTTATGTATAGCCTTCCAGGAAGAGTGTAAGCTGTTATAGCTGCAAAATAGTGACCAATGGTGCGAGTAACGTGGTTTATGAGCGTTCCGCAAACTGAGCAAAGATTTTTAATCGGAAACCGAGCAAGTATTAGTTTATGAGCGCCGACTATCATGTATCACGCAAGCGACTCTTATTTTGACACCGAGCATCACTCTTGCGCTGCGCAATTCTTTCAGTGTCTCTTATGTGCGTGCGTGCGCGTAATTTGACACCGACACACACACACACACACTATGCTCTGTTGCGTTTTCCTGTTAAAACGGTGTTTCTGTTGTGTGTGTGTTTGTTGTGAAACTGTCGTGAAAAAGCGAGGTGGGGAGAGGGAGGAGGAGTGTTACTGTGTAAAACGAGGCGAGGGAAGGGGCTAATTCCACACACACACACACACACACACACACACGGCACGTGCGCGCACCAATGGAAACACTTATCTATCAGGATTTATATGTACTTTTTTTAAAAGGTAAAGTGCAGATTAATTTGTTTTATTTTCATTTCATAGATTGTATTAATTATTTTTATGTATTTATTTTTGGGGCTGTGGAACGAATAATTTGAGTTTTCATTATTTCTTATGGGAAATGATGATTTGGTTTAAGAGTGTTTTTGGAATACGAGCCCACTTCCGGAACGAATTATAATCGTAATCCAAGGTTTCACTGTATATGTATTTGGACACAATGTCATTGCAGGTTTGACCAAATACTTTTGTCCATAGAGTGTATTTCCCTATAAACCATTGGCTCACCTGAAACGACCAACTATGTAAAAGACAATCATTTTGTCAATATTTAGGAACTAGCATGTGAAAGCAGAACTGTTGAGAGCCAATCAGATTGCATAATTTTTTAAATGATGAATTTCTTCTATGTAAAACATATAGTATCAGACACTATTGACCCAGTGGATGTACTGGGTCTACTCTGCTTTAACTACTCAGTTTTCTTCTTCAACAGGGCACAATTGGAAATCAGGGTCCGAAAGGCTTTCTAGGCAACACAGTAAGACATTTCTGACTGGTCAAACAGTATTATGGGAATTTTCTCTTTGGCTGATTTGCTGAATTATTATTATCTAGGGCAGTAGGGGTCCGAATGGAGAGAGAGGTGATCCCGGACCGAAAGGAGAAAGAGTAATGATAATCTAATTAATAGACTCAAGTGTTACAACCATTGCAGTGATGATTGATACACACTATTTATCTTTTGTTGGAATCAGGGAGCGCCTGGAGCACCAGGCATTATGGGTCCTCAGGGAGAGAGAGGCCAAACTGGCCTTATTGGCTTACCTGGGGTTAAAGGTCAACAAGGATCTCCAGGAATCCAGGTACAGTTATGGTAAACTAAAGTAAGCCTCTTAAAAGAAAAATGTGTTTTTCCTACCACAGATTGTACTTCGTTTGAAGGGAAGATCAGCCGTGGTTAAGGATTTCTAACACTATTTGCAGGAAGGGATGGAATTTATAACTCGCTCATTGTCTATACCTCTTAGTCCTGTACAAATGGTCACAGGGGACCTGGATCCTATCCCAGGTACTTATGGCACGAGACAAGGTACACCCTGGACGAAGTTCCAATCCATCACAGGGCACACACACACACACACATACACACACTGACACTATTCCTACTAAACCTAACACCAATTAGCCTAATCTGCATGTCTTTGGACTGTGGAAGGAAACCGGAGTACCTGGAGGAAGCCCACCAAGCACGGGAGAACATGCAAACTCCAAGCACATAGACCCTGAGGTGGGAATCGAACCCGTATGCTGGAGGTGCATACCACAGTGCTACAGCGCTAACCACTAAGCCACCATGCCGCCTCAAATGTATAACGTACATAAAAAAATACAAGCATGAAAACAACAGTAAAGGAATTTTTAACAGTTATAAATTATTTTATTTTACTGTTATTTTAAATCTTGTAACGGAAAGAGTTACGGAAATGTCTTTAAATAAGGCCTGAGATAACTTTAAGACAAAAGTCTTGTTAGGATTCCCTGTGTTCCCTAGAAGCAGCACCAGTTGCTGCACTGCAGTGCTTATGCCCCCCTTTACTGTTTCCTAATTAAGGCTTTAATGAAGCATTGAGTAGAATCAAGTTATAAAGGATTTTTTTTTCCTTAAAGATCTCCAGAAAGCTCTTTTTTTCCTCATTCCCTCGTTTTCTCATTGCCTTGTGTTGTTTATTTGCCAGGGTGAAGATGGTGAAGTGGGTCTCCAGGGAATGATGGGAAAGGAAGGCCCAAAGGTCAGAGCAGTTTATTGCAGTTTATGACTTTCAGGTGGGAGCCTTAAGAGACCTCTCTGGAATAGAGCTTAGCATTTGACATTGTTTTCACGTTTGCTCACTGAGAGATTCTCTTATAAAACTAAAAATGGTGTAACGAGATCCATTTGTGATTTCCCTCTGATCTCCATCACTGGTTTGTACATTATCTACCTAGAGGTGGGTAGTAACTAGTTACATTTACATGTGTAACTTTTTGGGGAAAAAATTAATTCTATGAGTAGTTTTACTGCATCATACTTTACTTGAGTAGATTTGTGAAGAAGAAACGCTACTCTTACTCCTCTGCATTCGGCTACACTCGACTCGTTACTTTTCTAACCATTTATTGTAAACGTGCAGCCGTTAGATTTACCGCATGACCGTTTCACCAATCGGACGCAGCAGCAATAATCACATGACTCTATTTGACCAATCAGATTAAATAGAGGGGGGGGGGGGGGACCTTCAGCCGGTGTCCCTATAAATTCATCCTACCTGTGAATCCGTCCTACATACGCTCACTGCGCATGCGCAAACAAATTTTCCGCGTCTTTCTCTAATTTTGCGGAACGCCCATAAATCCATGCTGCTACTAGTGGGATCTTGCGGTTAGTGTACAATCTTGCGGTGAGTATAGAATGCTTTTTTCATGTTCGTGTGTTAACTTTTGTTTGTATGTTAACTTAAATTGTACATATAATTTTACTTTTAACGGTCTATGAATATATACGCATATTTTAGTACAGAATGAATCGCGAACACGTGTTGTACATTTTTATTCATCCCAAAAAAATATGATGCGTCCCTGGAATCATATACAAAGCATGTTTCACTTGCAAAAGAACAGCTTCATACTGCGGTGTCTTCTCTATCTGTCAAAACAGACACACACTTCAGCATATATATATATACAGTACACACACACACACACACACACAATCCATATATGCTGAAGTGTGTGTCTGTTTTGGTTGAGATTTATTTTTTCTTGGTTTAGATTTTTATTGTTTTTTTAATTATAATACGTAATTATATATTAGTGTGTGTGTATATAGTAATATATAATAATAATAATAATAATAATAATAATAATAAATTAATCATACATTGCGATTTAAATTTGAGTACTCTTGTCACTGAATACTTTTTTACTCTTACTTGTGTAATAATTTTGGATGACTATTTTTTACTTCTATTTGAGTAATATTATTTTGAAGTACAGCTACTCTTACTTGAGTACATTTCTTAGCTACTCTACCCACCTCTGGTTATGCGCTCAAATGTCTACACAGGGAAGTAGGGGTGAATCTGGACACAGTGGAAAAACAGGAGCCAAAGGACAACGGGTAAGACACTTTTCAGTTCAATCAAGACATAAATAAAAAGCATTTTATGAAAAAAAGCTTTTCTCTTTACAGGGACGAGCAGGTCAACACGGGCCACCTGGTGGGTCTGGACTTCCGGTAGGTCCAGAAACAGATTCCTATAATGGATCTGTGTATATATATGCTTGTAGTGTTTGCTGTTATGCAGGTTGTGTGTGTGTGTGTGTTCTCTGTTGGCAGGGTCTCAAAGGCCCACCAGGGACTGAGGGAGCAGATGGAAAGCCTGGTACACAGGTTCCCATTTTATAACTTATCAACTTAACACATTACTGTTGGTTTTGTATTACTGTCTTATCATTTGTTTGTGTAATCACGTCTCCAAGAGACACATGATTGTGGTTCTAGTGATTGAAGGTTGTAGAGATGAACATTCTAAATTGAGCCCTTTGAAGGTGTACTGTAAAAGAAAATGATCATTAGAGAGTAGACGTTTTATGTTATACTCAGCTAAAATTACAGTGGGACCTCGGATTGCGAGTAATGCAGTTTACGAGTGTTCTGCAAGACACCAACACAAACACACACAGCGCCTGCGCGCACCAACGGAAACACTTATCTGTAAAAAAAAAAAAAAAAGGTAAAGTGCAGGTTAATTTGTTTTATTTTCACTTTTTATAGATTGTATTAATTATTTTTATGTATTTATTTTTGGGGGCTGTGGAATAAATAGAGTTTTCATTATTTCTTATGGGAAATGACGATTTGGTTTACGAGTGTTTTGGAACACGAGCCCACTTCTGGAACGAATTATGCTCGTAATCCAAGGTTCCACTGTATATGATATCTAAATAAATGTCAGCAAACAAAGCAAAGTGTTTAACTACTGTCCACCTTTGGTGAAAGACCATGTAAAGTTAGACCTGATGGAGATGTGAGATTGGGACAAACAATAGGGAGGCAAAGAAATGGAAATATTCTGACCTCAGTGAGGAGTTCTGGAGGAGTTACAGTGTTGGTTGGTATTTAGATCTCAGATGCAGCTACAGACAAGAAACAGTTGTTTAGGAATTTCCTAAAGCGTAGGCAAGTCATAGTTAATATATGGTCTAATATTGTGAACTTCATGTCAGATCTAGTGACAAATAGCAAATAAATAAATTTATAATTTTAAATTTATATATATATATACTTCATACTGATCATAGTAGTTTTTTACAATGCAGACTATTTTGTGTGGAATAGTTTAACTATAAACTGCCGTAGTAAAAGCTATAAAATTGGTATTGGTTGAACTGGAAAGTTTCAATATCATTGTTAGGAACGAACATGCAGCATCCTTTAATTTTCACAAAAAAATAAATATTTTCCCCTGTACGTCTACGTCCTTGTACCTAATTCATGCTAAAATTCCTGGTTCTAATTAGTGAAAAACTCTCAGAAAAAAGCCTTTATTAAAGCCTATATTAAATACATTGAAATTTTTAATTTTATCACATATACAGAAAGAAAATGAAAATAGAAAATAATGTAAAATATAAAATATATAATTAAGATAAAATTAAGTTACAATAAAATAAAGTAGAAATATGTAAAAAAAAATTAAAAATTTAAATGTATGAACTTTTCCTGAACATTAATGTAAAGCTATTAATTTATTAACAATATTACATCTTTCAGTATTTAACATTAATCATCTTAATCAACTTCAGGGAAGATTGAAAACCCTAATTTACATAAATATGAATAAAAGCTTAGAACGAAATTTTAATACTTATTTAATAAATTAACAATTGAAATTAACAATTAACAAACAGAATAACCACTCAATAAAACATATACTTTGGGAAAATTTCATAGTATAAATGTAAAACTACAGTACTGTGCAAAAGTCTTGAACTGGCCATTGCTTCTTTATGTTAAATTAAATCAAATTAAACTAAATCAAATGATGTAGATTGGATTAAAGAAATAAGAACAAATGTCTTACTGTGCCTAAAGATACATTAAGTACCAACCTCAGCAGCGACCTCATTTCCCCTCTCGTCTGTTCCAACCATTTAGCAGTCATCATCACCAGTACAGTACAGTATACTAATCACCTCCTGATCATCTGTCATCATCTGCACCTGTTTCTCACTGGGTCATGCTTTAAGTTTTATTTCTTTTTATACTGGAATGATTCATAGTTCACTGTGTGGCTGAACAAACATTCCTGTAAAACTGCTCGGGTACAAGGACTAGACTGAAAATAAGAGACAAAACCTTGCCAACAATAAGAGCCAGAAAAGTCTGGCTTATTGGAAGTAAAATATGAAGAAATGTGGCATGGCTCAAGTTTTTTTTGCACAGCACTGTAAACGAAATATGTTTAAAAAAAAAAAAACAATTCAAAGGAATACCAGTACTCCTCATCTCTGAGAGTTGTCATATTATGTAACAATGAAATCCCAAAAGTAGGTATAATATTTTTTATCTCTTTCACTTTCAGGGTGTTCCAGGTACAGTTGGAAGCCCAGGAGATAAAGGGCTTATCGTGAGTACCGTTATTATTAGTGTTCAACTGCAGCGGGTTTAAACAAAACTTTTATCTTCTTAAATTGCCATAAAATTCCGTCTGTAATGTCAAATATGAATATGAACAACAGTGTTAAATTTAATAAATGTTTTGTCAAATTTAGGGTTTCCATGGAGTAGCAGGAGAACCTGGGAAAAGTGGACCCCCTGGTTCAGCGGTAAATTTTGCAGCGTTTCAACTAATTCAATTAAATTTAATTATGTAGGATTAATCTGGTGGAACTGGTATAATTTTTGACTCAGAATAATGTACTGCATACCGAAGCTTAAAACAAAGAAAATAGCTACATTTACGACATGTCAAATCTGTAAATGACACATTTTTATGAAGTATTTGGGAATTATATAATCATTAGAGGTCTAGAAACATCTTTTGAAATTACAACCAGCACATTTAATTATAACGTTTCTAAAATGTTGCTCATGTTAAGGGCTAATTCATTTAAATATTGATGCAGAGTGTACAGTAAAATGTTTTAAAGTTATTTCTTAAAGTAATTCTTTTTTTATTCTGACAAAATCTTCGTAACTGAACTGGATTTTTGCTAGTTAAAATTCCAGGACAAAAAACAAACAAAAAAAAAAAAAGGAAGCCTTAACAGAAGAACAAAAGATCAAATTATTATTATGTTTCATCAAGCAAAGAAAACAACTAAGGAGATTTGAAATGACTCAGTTGGAACTGGGTTAATCAGAATGTGATGAGAACTCACAGGATTGAATCAGACAGTGTTCACAAGTACTGATGCTAGTAAATGTTTTAGAAAAAGCTTCAGAGAAAATCCAGTTCTCAGAGTCTTTATTACCCAGTATGGTAATTTGGTATGTTTGGTTTTAATCTAGGGCTCATCTGGACGTCCTGGTCACGATGGCAGCCCCGGAGCCCCGGGAGAGAGGGTCAGTTTCTCTTGCAGCTTTGTTTTTTATGGATATACTAGACAGAGGTGGAAAGAGTAATACACATTTGTACTCAGGTAAAAGTACTGTTACTTCAGTGAAATTTTATTGAAGTACAAGTAAAGTTACCATTCTAAAAATCTACTCGCGTAAAAGTAAAAAGTCGCTCATTAAAAATGTACTCAGAGTAAAAGTTACATAGTTCCTTTTTTTAAGAGCGGAGGTGGGATGAGGGATTCTAGTGTAGTTCAAAAAGACAAGAGGATATAAATCTCAAACTCGCAAACACCTTTGCATAATACAGCTGTTGCCTTTCTTGTGCTTGAAATCAAAGCGGTCGCTTAAATATAGCCGAGAGAAAAAAGAGATAATAGAATAAGTATAATACTGTAGAAATATATACATATAACTACATTTGACAGAATTTCTTGTCTTGTATTAATCCAAAATGAGTGTTTTCTGTATAAACTTGTCGAATACGCTTCTTGCTCATCAGGGTTTCTCAGGACAGCCAGGAGCCGATGGTTCTCAGGGGCCTGTGGGAATGTATGTAAGTGAAATCCCTTCTTGCCAGTTTTCTTACTGTTTCCTTGACACTGACTGCAGTCAGTTATCGGATCATTTCTGATTATGATACTGTGAGAATGTCACCTGTTACACACTTGTATTTAAACCTTCACGCTCAGTCGTTTAAAGGTCCAGTTTGTTATTTTCAGAAATGAGTTTCCAATTTCAATGAAGTGCAATAAAACCCAGTCGACGTGTTTCCTCTAAACGACCCATACATTGTTGTATTATGTCTAGAAATGCACTTTAACCATGCACACTGTAGCTTTAAACGTGAATTAAAGGATGTATTAACATGTTAGGGTCTGTTATTAACTGTCATTTATGATGTTCTCGTAGGGTTATGCAGGAGAAAGAGGCCTACAAGGGAGGCCGGGTCATATGGGAGAACGGGTAAGAGAAGGTTTTTTGCTGTTTTAATTAAAAATATCATAGCTACCTGGGTTCAACTTCCAGCAGGACAACGGGCAAAGATGTGCAAAGCTGGTAGAGACAAACGCCGAAAGACTTGCAGCTGGAATTTCAGCGAAAGGTGGTTCTACACAGTATTGACTCGGGGGAGATGATTACCAATGTATTACCGTTTTCCTTCCGCTTCACAATTATGTGCCACTTTCAGTTGGTCTATCATATAAAATCACAATAAAATACATTTACGCTTGCAGTTGTAACGTGACAAAATATGGAAAAGTTCAAGAGCTACAGTATGAATACCTGTACAAGCACCGTAACTACAGTATATCCTGTATTATATTAATGCTTTAATATATTGCTGCAAAAGTTCTCACGGTTATTTGGATAAATGTTTGTAGGGTGAGTCTGGTGTAAGAGGAACCGTGGGGAGACCTGGACCGAGAGGACCACCTGTAAGCTGATCTACTGCTTTTTATTCTAATGTTTAACTCTTAAGGATGAGTTGGTCATTTCAGGAATTCTTAAAACGAACTAAATCTGAAGTTACAATAATGATAAGGATGTACTTTGCCAGAACAAAACTCCTTTTTCTTTTGGCATGGGTCATGTGTAGCTTCATAAGAGGAAAGGGTAGATGTTTTATCTGGGGGCGGAGCCAATTTCTGGTCCAGAAAAAAAAAATCCTTAAAGAAAACCAGTGGAGACATGGGTAGTTTTGTAGATTGTAGACTGTTTCAAGTGCAGCCAAGCTTTCAAACATTATAAATTTCTTATACTTATAACTTTAAAGTTTATACAGTGCCCTCCATAATTATTGGCACCCCTGGTTAAGATGTGTTAAAAGGCTAAAAATAAATTCAGTTTTTATTGCAGAAGCGTATTGTCATACTGAAAATTGTAGAAAAATATAACGTGACTATAAAGTGAATTTTAAGGGGAAATAAAAATCCCTGACTAACAAATAATTATTTTTCATAAAATAACCTGGCACCCCTAACAATTCCTAGAAAATAAATGTAATTGAAGTATTTCTGCCATTTCTACAGTAGTTTACAAAGTTGATCAGAGTATCTAGGAACATTTAATTAGTAATTCATCACTTCCTGCTTCCCTGGGGTATAAATATGACGTGACACAGAGTCCATTTTTCTTATCCACTCTTCAACATGGGAAAGACAAAGGAACACACCATTCAAGTAAGGCAGATGTGTGTCGACCTTCACAAGTCAGGCAATGGGTACAAGAAAATAGCCACCCGCCTGCACCTGCCCATATCTACTGTGAGAGGAATCATTAAGAAGTTTTAAAAAAAACTGGAACAGTAGTAAACAAGCCTGGACGAGGACGCAAGTTTATTTTGCCTCCACGCACAGTGAGGAGGAAGGTAAGAGAAATAAAACATTCTCCAAAGCTCACTGTTAAAAAACTGCAACAAATGATGGCATCTTGGGGTCACAAAGTCTCCAAAACAACCATCAGACGCTATCTACATGCCAACAAGCTCTTTGACAGGCATGCAAGGAAAATACCTTTTCTCAGTCACAATCATAAACACAAACGTTTGGACTTTGCTAAGCGGCTTCAACTGGGACCGTGTTCTTTGGTCAGATGAGACCAAGATAGAGCTTTTAGGCAACAAACACTCTAAGTGGGTATGAAAAGATGAGTATGCAGAAAAGCTCCTCATGCCCACTATGAAGTATGGGGGAGGATCGGTGATGCTGTGGGGCTGTTTCTCTTCCAGAGGCCCTGGGAACCTTGTTAGGGTGCATGGCATCATGAATGCTTTGAAATACCAGGACATTTTAAAGCAAAATCTGGTGGCCTCTGCCCGAAAGCTGAAGATGGGTCGTCACTGGGTCTTTCAGTAAGATAATGACCCAAAACATGTGGCCAAATCTACACAGAAATGGTTCACCATACACAGAATCAAGCTCCTCCCATGGCCATCTCAGTCCCCAGACCTCAACCCCATTGAAAACCTGTGGAGTGAGCTGAAGTGGAGAGTGCAGAGGAGAGGAGTCAGGTCACTGGATCATTTAGAGATAATGTGCAAAGAGGAATGGTCGAAGATCTCTCATTCTGTGTTCTCTAATCTTGTGAAACATTATAGGAGAAGATTAGGTGCTGTTTTGTTGGCAAAAGGGGTTGTACAAAGTATTAAACATCAGGGGTGCTAATAATTGTGGCACCCATGATTTGATGTAAAAGAATTATTTCTTAATGTGGGATTTTTTTTTTTCCACTGAATAAATGCACTTGAATTAAAGGTTGGAATTTCCTCTTTTTTTCCATTGTGCTCCTATGTTATTTAGAACAAAACTTTTTAGAAGCTAAAGAACACATTTTAACCAGGAGTGCCAATAATTATGGAGGGCACTGTACCATACTTTATACAATTTTCTTTTTTCTTAGGGTTCTCCTGGTATACCTGGAGAGAGGGGCCCACCTGGACCTCAGGTGTAGTGTTAACCTTGTGCTCAAGATAATAAGACATAGGATGTTCAGAACGAGAAATGTGTTCCTTACTATTGCTTTATCCTGTGTAGGGCCGCCAAGGTGAGATAGGACCAACTGGTATAGAAGGACCACCGGTAAGTATCTTCTATTATTAATACTGTATCTTCTTGGACCTTCTAGTGGTGTCCAGTTCTCGATTCTGACTTTTCAGAAGCTGTTGATTAAATGAAGCAATATTACAGTAGATGAAGTACATTTGTGCTTGATATTTAGTACAACAGCACAAGCTCGAGTGTGATATTGCTTTTATAAAAGAGCTCCACCAACATGATCCATTATCAACACATTATGATTTTTTTATTTGAACAGGTATTTTCTAATTTTTTAAGACTTATCCGCATAGTTAAAAGTCGGCACCCAAGAGTTGGAGTATTTAACTTGCCAAAGTAGTTTTAAATCTTACCGTTACTACAGTATGTAGCCAGAAGTTGAGCAGAATAAACCATGGAGGTGGTGGACTGTCCTGACTGTCGTGGGTTCCAAGGTTGAATCCCAAATAGTGTTAAATGGAAAGCTGGTGCACTACGTAGGGTGTACAATCCCTTGTTCCACGCACCAAGTAGTGCCCTTGATTAGGTGTTCGAGAGGGATTAGGCATTCCGTCTTGTGTTAGAAGCCAAGTAGAACAACAAATATGGTTCAGAGGCAATTCTGAACAATTAGAAGGCAACTACTAAGGAGACAAAGTGTTATTTAAGATGACATAACCTTATCACATGTGTTTTCTTGCTGAAAGAACTTTCCAGGACTGCGACCTACTTTCACCCATGTTGGCAACTGGCAGTTAATCTTATTAATGGTTATTAGAACATGTGGTGGAAGTGATGCATACTGTATAGTTAGACGTCCCAGTGCCGTTATGTTCTATTATCACTTCACACCACAGGTTTAATTACACATAGTTAAACGTCCTGGTGCTGTTATGCTCTATTAACACCCCTTGTGGGAATCCCAGGGTTTTATCAATGTGATTGACCGCATGCTTTGTTCCAGTATGTCCATAGTTACCCCTTGCAGCTGGACTTGAGATAGACAGGTTTTTAAAAAGTGCATTTATTGATATAGTGACTTTTTCATATTTTTAAAAGGAGTTCAAAGTGTTAGTGTATGTTAAAGTTAAAGTGTGTGCGTGGCTGGTGAGAGTATGCTCTTCTATGTGAGTGATAACAGGAACTACCTGGAACAAGAACATGGATAAAACTTATAATGTCAAAAAATTTAGCATTGTCGCAAGAGCGATAAAATGATTGAGGGCATGTTATTATAGGAAAATAATCAATTTTGAGATGGGAACTGTAAATCTGTATCGCACTTGGTTCCTACACACCAACTGGTTGTTAATTAATTTCCTTTAATATTTTAATAATTTCCTGAACATAGCAAGCAATAAACTTTCTGTCCACAAAGTGGCGCTAGTCGGGTAATGCTCCAGGTTTCCTGACACTCGTGCACATTTTTTTTAGGGTTCAGCAGGCCCCCCAGGCCCTGTAGGTGCACCAGGGAAACCTGGTCCTCCTGGAAGTATGGGACCTCAAGGACCAAGTGGAAAAATAGGGCCTATCGGATTGCCAGTGAGTGGGTACTCCTCATGTTACTCATTATACCAGTGCAACCTAATACTGTATGAAATGCAGTGTAGATGTTTAGTGACACGGAGTACTTATATTTTTCTGACTGTCAGGGAGCAGCGGGAGCTGCTGGGAGAGTCGGACTGTCGGGAGAGAAAGGACAACGGGTAAAAGAAAACGGTTTTATTTCTGTGTTTGAAGTGAGAATGATTTGGTTAGTGGGTATGTGGCAAGGGCGTTCAAGTCAAACCAGGACTTTTGATTGTACACAGCTATGAGAGTAAAAACTCTATAAAAGTCTTGGTTTGACTTGAACGCCCCACATATTTCAGTTGTTTAAGATGTAGATGTAAGAAGTCATAACTGCAATATATAAAATAGGCAATGGGATGTGGGGAGTTGAGTTTCGATGGGTGGGTCAGACAGATTTTGAGATTCAGTTGTATATCCCACTTTGTAAACTATAATACACAAACTTTACAGTCCATGCTAATTACAGTATTAATTGATGTTCAATGTGATGCTGCATGTAAGTGGACAAAAGGACATTTTTCTTTTACAGGGAACTCCGGGACCGTCAGGTGATTCTGGACCTCCTGGCCTGCCTGGACATCAGGTTAGTTCACTTCCTTCTTTCTCAGTCGATTATCAGTATTATGTAATAATGTGTGATTATTTTTCGAATTATGTTTTCGAATGATGAACATCTCCATCTTTCATCTCCATCATATTATCATCCAATATTATATGATTACAAGTAGATGGTGATCTCTAATAACATGTGTGTTTATCTTGTCTCTGCAGGGATTTCCCGGTCCTCGGGGGTTAGAAGGGGCATCAGGGAGAAAGGGGGAACATGTGAGTGAGAATACAATAATACATGAGCCTTTACAGTTTCATATCTCAGTGACACGTTGTGATAATACATACTGTATATGACACTGTTTTTATGGGTGTTTTTTTTTGTTTTGTTTACAATGTCTTTTTATATTCAGCTATTTGGATTTGTATTATAGGGTGCACCGGGGCCTGTTGGGAAGCCTGGACCACTGGGAGTTCCTGGAGAGGAAGGGCAGCAAGGCTCCCAAGGGATGCAAGGAGAGAGAGGTCCAAGTGGCAAAGAGGTCCATTTTCTCCATTTATTATTGCTTCTGCATAATTATATTAATGTGTGATTTTTACTGTATAAGACAAATCATTGTACATGATTATTATTATTATTATTATTATTATTATTATTATAGGGGGCTGCAGGACCTATGGGCAGAACCGGAGACTCGGGCCCTAAAGGGCAAAAGGTACATAGAGTGTATGATTATTACCAATGATTATGAAACCTACAGAGTAGAGAAAGGATAATTTTTTTTTTTTTTTATGGTTTAGGGTGACCATGGGCTGCGAGGGGTCCAAGGTGACGCCGGACCTCCAGGACTTTTTGGGGTCCAAGGAGAAAGAGGGCTAAAGGGTGAAAAGGGCTACATTGGTTTTCTTGTGAGTGTAAAACAAATATTTATTTAGTTGTTGGTTTTATTTCGTATCTTTTGATTTGAACATCTTTTGTGATGGTGTGCTTCCCAGGGTCAGAGTGGACTGATGGGGAAAACCGGACCAGCAGGACTGTTGGGATTGGAGGTATACTGAGGCAGTGCGGGTTTAAACAAAATATATACTTACTGCTACAGTACAGTACATGCGTGTACTATATACTGTATACTGCAAGGCCAAAAAAAGTCTTGAGGCTCTTGACTTTAATTTCCAGTCATTTCAAATCTCCTTAGTTGTTTTCTTTGCTTGATGCAGCCTAATAATTTGAACCCTCTGAAATTAGTTTTGGCCATGCAGTGTACAGTCCATCTTCATGCACTGTGGTTGTGGGTGGAGTCATCCTTGAAAAGATCTCTCCCATTAGAATAGAACATTACAGTACATTAATATTACAGCTTTAAAGTAGGGCTTGTGGAAGTGTATTGATGCTCACCTCTAAGTCTAACTGGAGCCAAACCGGTTCCACTTATAAGTTTGCAAGAACTTCAGGTTTTCAGAATATTTTAAAGACAACATAAAATGATTAATGTTTTCCCTGCCTGTTTTTAAATATCTAATATTTAATTATTGTGGATAGAAATTGCATCATATAATTTGTTTTGTACTTTACACATTTACTGCAGTTAATAATATTTATAAAGGTAATTTATCTGGGTGTTTAATCACAGGGTCTGATAGGTTTCAGAGGGTCACCAGGTCAGGATGGACCACCTGGGACGAAGGTATCTAATTACGGTTTTTCAAATCTGTAAACAGGTTAATTATTCACCCTAAATATTTTTAATCGTCCTGCATATTCCTTCCTGTCTTAAAGGGTGATGCTGGTGTTATTGGGGTGACTGGAGCTCAGGGAGAACCTGGAAAGCAGGTAACCACTATGTGTCCTGTGCAGTATTTAAAATAGCTGTGTTTTTGCTTAGGGTTTGTTCATGCATATGGAACAGAGGAAGAAACACATCAGCATGTTTTAATGTTGTAGATGACGTAAGCTTAAAGGGGTCTCTGGCTAGTCAGAGGTTCCTATAGTAGCTTGCTTCGTAACAAGAGACACTCAGGTGTTGGATATTTTAAAGGTTCATCCCAACAGTCAGCAGTTGTTACGTAAGAGCTTTAGATTGTGTGTGATTGCGGTAGATCTAGAATTTCATCACTTTTTCCTATACTGAGAAAAGGACAGTAAAAAATCCTTTATTTTTCAAAATAACTTCGGAATATTAAAAAAAAAAAATCTAACAGAAGCAAATTTATTTAACTGACTCAGAGTTTAATGTAGCCTTATATAGTATATATAAGAAATAATACATATATAAAAAATAGTATAGATAATAATAAATATTACAGTAAATAGCGACAGAGTGGCTTGTTGCAGGTCAAATAAAAAAAGAGCTACTGTACTATTATTTTCTCATAACAGCATCTTGAAAACCATGACGCATTTAAACTCAAAAATAATAATAATAGTAATAATAATTGCACTGTGGCCTCGCACCTCCAGGGTCCGGGTTCGATTCCCACCCGGGTCTGGGATTAGGTTAAGTGATGTTCCAAATTACTTGTAGTGCGTGTGTATGTGTGTGTCCGTGCCCTGCGATGGATTAGACCCCCTGTCTCATGCCCAAAGGGATAGACTGGGAATTCTGTACTGGATAAGCAGTAAAGAAGATGAATGAATAAACCATTAGATGTGTCAGATTTTTTAAAATTGATCTGTTAATAACATTTGTAATTATGTTTTATCCAATCTATTGTTCAGCACTACTTTATCAGCTATTCTGCATTGTTTTTATGTTTTTAACTATAGTGTTTGGGATGCTATATATATGTAACATGCTGGATGCTTCTTGTTAACTCTTGATAGGTTTTACTACGTGAATGAATTGTACAAATTGTAAAACGTCTTTGAAATAATCTGTCACAGGGGGGAACGGGACAACGAGGATTAAAAGGGGAGATGGGAAAACCTGGACCACAGGTTGGTGTATAGCTACAGTATATGTACAGTATCTGCTCTCTCACAGTGCGGATGTGTAAATATTCCCACAAAGTACTGAAACATCTGGTCACACCCCTGTTTCAGGGAGCTCCTGGTCCCAGAGGCCCAGAAGGCTTGACAGGGCCTAAAGGGTTACCAGGAACTGAAGGGTCGAAAGGTGATCCAGGCAGGCCAGGAATTTCTGGAGAGCCGGTAAGTCCTATAAGAAAAAAAAAAAACTTTGTTAATCTGCTTTTATTTAAAGTAATAACAACTAATACCATCATAATGTTTTTTACTGGTTTAGGGGGCAGATGGCTATGATGGTATCAGAGGGCCTCCAGGACTTCCAGGCTTAGAGGTACATTCTGATAGATTGCTATTAATTAAATATGCATATACATATACACATATGTTATAGTGTAAATATGACCCCGTCATATAAATCAGGTATTACGTCAGCCAGGTTAGTTTTTACGCTATTGGCCAATATGAGTGCAGTGTATGAAGTTTTTAAATCTAGTAAAAAAAATGCTGTTTTAATGCTAAACATTGTTTTAAAGCATTTTAATGTACATTATGCAAGCTGTGATAGAAAAACATGCATTTGATTTGATGTTTCGGATCACATACAGTATATGCAGGACTTTTAATCTTACATCAAGTTTTAGTAATGCTTCTCCTGTGTGCAGGGGCTTCAAGGGAAGATGGGAGCTGCGGGGTCTGTTGGGTTTCCAGGACCTCAGGTCAGTGTTTCAGTCTCTAATATCTATATATTGTTATTGTAGCTGATATCATAGCAGATGAGTCCAGGGGTAGTGGTGGCACTGTCTGTTAAAGCTCTGAGTTACTGATCGGAAGGTCGGCGGCTCGAGCCCCAGCTCCACCAGATTGAGTAAGGCCTTTAACCCTGTCTACTTCAGGGGTGCTGTATAATGGCTGACCCTGCGCTCTAATCCCAGCCTACTAACAAAATGCTGGGATGTGTGAAGGATAAAGTATTTCTATGTATATATTATGGCAATGCCGTTTAGGAAAATATTCATGAGAGAACTTAATGAAACCTCTGAATATATTGAATGAAGATACTAAATATATTGAATGAACTGTGAGAATATTGAATGAATTCTGAATATATGGATTGAAAACTGATATATTGAATGAAAAGTCTGAATATATTGAATGAAACATGACATCATCGAAACACAGCGCCATCT
This sequence comes from Clarias macrocephalus, assembly GCA_011419295.1. Lineage (NCBI taxonomy): Eukaryota > Metazoa > Chordata > Actinopteri > Siluriformes > Clariidae > Clarias > Clarias macrocephalus. The sequence goes on along the minus strand of JAAGKR010004864.1, from coordinate 16,850 downwards.
TTAGAAAGGATGAGCGAGTCGGCGAGAAACTTGGTTGCTGCAATTCTGAGAAATGGAAAGTGGTGGCGCAAGCCGCACACCGTATCAGACTACGGATGAAGAAATTTATTCGCTATTCGTTCATTCAATATATTCGGAATCCATTCATCATATTCAGACTTTTCATTCAATATATATAGAGTTTCAATCAATATATTCAGAGTTTCCATTAAGTTCTCTCATGAATATTTTCCTAAACGGAAATATGCCATAATATATATATAGCACTGTGGCATTGCACCTGCAGGGTCAGGGTTCAACTCTCGCCTTGGGTCTGTGTGCATCCATGTTCTCCCCGTGCTTTCTGGGTTTTTTTCGGGTACGCCGGTTTCCTCCCTTTACAAATTGCCCTTAGTGTGTGAATGACAATTTGGGCATCAAGCTGGCAACCTGACCCCTGGACGGACCAGATTACCAAAGAACGACACAGCGTATAATCGTAACTCCGAGAACAAGGAATACAGCACATATTAGCATTAACATACAGTACAGTAAATTCTCCATGTTCTTGACTTTTTTACATAGTCATATTCCTGTAGCACATAATGCATTCTGTTATCATCAGAGTCTCATTCAACATCCCATAATAGTTTGATAGCTGATTTGGCTACTTTCATCATTTTTTTTTTTCCTGGTGCAGAAATTAGCCCTGCCCAGTACAAAAAAAATTATGTTCAGTTACTTATGAACTACACCATATTGTTACACAAGTGCTTATCTTACTACATTTTTAGGGTCCAAAGGGAAGACCTGGCGTTGATGGAAGGAATGGACAGAAAGGTCAGAAGGTCAGGACATTTTTTTTTTTGTCTAATAGAATAATTTCCTTTCTCTTTCATATTGCCTTATAACATATCAAATGATGAATCAAAACCAGTTCTGTGTACTGACTAGAAGCTTTTGTCTGATTCAGGGGAAGGATGGTCGAGATGGACAGCCTGGAAGTACTGGGAATCCTGGGAGGCCGGTAAGAAAATTATGATGATTTTACACACAGTGTATGAAAACGATTAAACTATGCTTAAAAATGTACTGGTTTTCTGTTAGGGGAAAAGAGGGAAAGCTGGACAGAAGGGACCGAGAGGAATCAGAGGACAGAAGGTGAAATGGATTAGCTCTCATCTTATCACATCATCTATACCGCTTTATCACAAAGCCTATCCCAGGAGACTTAGAGCAAGAGGCGGGGTATGACAGGGACAGGGTGCCAATCCATTACGGAACAGGGCACACACACACACACACACACACATACACACATAACACACTCAGTCACATTCAACAGGCAATTTGGAAACGCCAATTAGAGTAATCACAGGAAGAACATGCAAACTCCACGCACACAGACCTCGAGGCAAGAATCGAACCCAAACCCTGGAGGTGCAAAGCGACAGTGCTAACCACTAAGCCCTTTGTGAATAGCTATAAATAATGACTAATTTTGTTGATGTAATGTCATTAGCCTGTCATTTACTGGTTTTAGACCATTTTCACTGATATATTGTTGTAATGTATTGTTTTTCTGTTCAGGGACACCGGGGGTCTGTGGGGTGGTCTGGACCAGCAGGAGGGCCAGGACCATACGTAAGTGATTATAACCTTCTTAAATAATGAAAACCATAAGTCCTGTGTTATTCTTCTGCACTTTAGTTATGAAGTCATGGGCTGAATAAAGCAATAAGTGTGTGGGAGTAAAAGCAAGAATTTTGTAGTACAGTGGAACCTCGGATTGCGAGTAACGCGGTTTGCGAGTTTTTCCAAAAGACGAGACAAGGTTTTTAATCAATTTTGACTTGAAAAACAAGCAAGTCTTGGTTTACGAGTACCGAATATCATGTATCACGCATGCGCTTCTTGTTTTGACGCCGAGCGTCACGTGATCACAACTGAGCCAAGGTTTTTTCTCTCTCTTGCGCTGCGGAATTGTGGGTAATCGTCTCCCCTGCTGGGTCTTAGTGCGCGTCTCTTACTGTTATAATCAACATCTGTGCACGTGTGTACTGTTTACTATCACTGTGACTATGTGCGTAAAACATCTTTTATTTTGTATTTGTAAGCATGTGTGTACAGCGCGCGTGTACTGTTTATTATAACACATGCATATGCGCGCATGTATAGCAAAAGAAAGTCTCATTAGAGGTTAAAGCTCCAGTTTCTCTCTCCCTCTTTATTTCAGCCTGTCGTTAGTTTTATGTGTGCCCATGCGTAATTTGACACCGTGCCCCACACACACACTCCACTTCACTTCACAATATTTTAAATATTGTTGCAATCAAATTGCTCATCGTAACACGCTGATCTCTTATCCTAACTTACACACATGGTACATATTGTGGTAAATAGCTGTTTCACTGCTGAAAAAAAAAAAAAGAACTAGGACACTTTACAGTTTCGGGGAGCTCACTATTTCTTTTTTTTTTTCTTTTTTTTCTTTTTTTTCTTTTTTCTTTTTTTTTTTTTTTTTTGGAGCAAATAATTTATTTCAGGTCTGTTTTAGATTGTATTTTATAAACCGTACAAAACTCAGCATGTATCATTCATTTATCTTCTGCATCTTCACTCTTCTCACTGCTGCAGGGTTTACGTGGTGTAAATGGAGAGAAAGGAAAAAAGGGTGAACACGGACCACAGGTACAGTATAATACAGCTATCATCTCATAGTTAAAGGTCCTGTGCTGTGTCTTTTGTATGGATGTATAATTTATAATTTATATGAATGAATAATATTTTTTTTTTTTTTTTTTTTTTTTGCATATCTTTTTTGGTTACTAGACAGCACTCTAGTGTTTTTTTTTTGTGTGTGTTTGTTTTTGTTTTTTTTGCTAGGGTGAAAATCTACTTTTAGACTTCTCACCAATTCCACCCACATGCTAGTAATATTCATAAAACAGACCCCAGGTGTTCATTAATATTCAGTTGACTCACATAAAAGAGAGAAATGGAAAAAATGTTTGATTTTTTTTCCCTCTTTTCGGTGAAATCAGATCACTTGGTCCTGCTCATCAATAAGAATCTTATACTGTATATATAATATGTAATATACATGTGTGTGTATAGAATTTGCAGTATGTTAACCAGTGATTGTTCTTTTCTGTTTAACTATAGCTTTTAAATTATTCTATGGAATCTTTCTATAGTTTATTAATTAGCAGTTGGAGGACCAGTGATTTTTAGCTGTTTAACTGAAATACTGAGATATACTGTGGAAAAGTCTTGATCCCCCTCATTCCTTTATACAGTATTTTGGGTTCCCTGTTGAGTCTGGTCGCTCTCGATGTTTCTCGTAAACTATACGTTTGTATAGTTTTAGCAATAAAATAAAAAGAAAGGATGTCAGTGCCAGAAGAGTTGACTCTTTTTGTAAGCTTAGAAAAAAGATCTGATTCCCTGAAAATCAAATGTTTACTCAACGAAAGCCTCAATGAAATACATGACAAATTATATACAGGTAGTCCCCGACTTGCACACTTTAGAGTCACGAATTTCTCCAGATACGAACAGACTACAAACATTCATAGACGCGAACAAATCACTGAAGTAGCTCATGTACAAAAAACACAGTGCAGTGCATCAGATACTAATATTTACAATTGTATATAGTATTTTTTTTAGTGTGTAAGTTATTGTATGAAATATCTAAAGTCCAGTATATTGTACTGCATGTGTGTGTGTTGGGGGTGCGGGAGAAATTAATCACGGCCTCACCGGTTTCAATGCATCAGTTCGGGAGCACGATGATAGAAAATGTCTGTCCTGTAAAGCTGTCCTGATGGTGAATAATCCTAATTTTGGAAAATCCTCAACAAGACAGAGTTCACAGTCCAATACAGTGGAAAACAGTTCTGAGACAAAATGGTGTCCCCTCGCGATTTAAAGGCGCAGAGACGACACTGGTATGTTTTGGCGTGTGAGATTCATTCCCTTAGGCGCGATTATGATTTTTGGCCACATGATGGCAGTGTAAGGGGACAGAGATTTAGTCAAGTGGATCGGTATGTTTTACATTGTATGTTCGTGCCAAAGCGAATAAAACTCACTTTGTCGGACGTAAGAACAATTCCGGCTTACATACGTGCTCCCGGAACTGAACTCGTTCGTAAGTCGGGGACTACCTGTGCTTGTCTAGTAAATGCATGTAAAGCATAGCATCAGTTCTTACTTTATATTAGTGTAGCCTATAAATAAAGCGTATATGCAGTTTGGGATGCATCCACAGGCCAGTCATAGCAAAGTACAGTAGGTAAAATAATTTTTAATGACATAATGATGTATATTTTTGTTATGACTAAACAGAAGAAACCACAAATTACTAGAGATAAATTTTAAGATCTTAAGATCTCATTAGTGCACCTTGTAGTCAAACAAATGATAATGTATATTTATGTATCATGTATAAATTACGAATATTGTGTTTTCCATCATTTAATGTTTGTATGAAGGGAGAAAAGGGAGAAATGGGGCCATATGGACCACCAGGGGGCGATGGAGCTAAGGTATTGTTTATCCTTTTATAGCACTACTGTACCCTGATTAATATTATACGTACATGTGTTGAACTTCACATCACGTGTCTTACAGGGGCAGCGAGGGATTTTTGGAGAAATGGGCAAGGACGGCCCAAAAGGAGAGCAGGTCTCGTGCTTAATGAGGTCTAAAATATACAAATTGAGATTTAAAAAAATGCAGACAGATTAAAGATAACATGCATTGTTTTTAGGGTGATATCGGACCCCCAGGGCGAAGAGGAGAGCCAGGACTACCGGGCATGCCTGTAAGTAAGCTACCTCCTACTAATATCCAATTCAAATACTTATCATTAGTCTTAGTCGTACAGTATTGGTGCTTGCACAGAGCACGCACAGGACAGCTATTAATTCGTATCACTTGTGTCCTCCACAGGGCCTGTTTGGACAAAAGGTCGGGTTTCAAGGCAGGGTTTGAATTGAGAAATGGTGCATCGTATTGTCATGTCATCCATACGTCAGATAAAACACTAAACCTGTTGTGTTCGCAGGGATTAAAAGGGTTTCCTGGGCTCTCGGGACATGCCGGAGTAACAGGGCTGCCTGTGAGTGTAACAATTCTTCCCCTGTATTATGGACTAATCCAAAAATTTGCTGAGAATTTTTTACTGTAATTGAGCTGACACTCTCTGATGCATCCTGCAGGGGCCACCTGGTCCTCCGGGACCCCCAGGATTATCTCTTAACCTCACCATGGCTCAGCTGAAGGCAAGTTAGACAGGATCACATTTTGTCTTGAAGAAAAGTTCTGTGTTATTAACATGCCCATGTTTTGTCTCTCAAATCAGGACCTTATGTACCAGTCAGACGGACACAACTACCCCCTGATCAGGACTCTACTTGACTCCTTACAGCAAGACTTGAGGCTTTTCATAGATCCACCTAATGGCACTAGAGAGCATCCGGCGACCACCTGCTTGGAGTTAATGATATGTCATCCAAATTACACAGATGGTATAACTCGTGTTCATTACTTATAGCATTTCTTAACAGATGGGCTTTGTTTCAAATCACACACCAGCAAGAGTATACAGTGCTGTGAAAAAGTATTTGCTCCTTCCTGTTTTTTTTTGTTGTTGTTGTTGCATATCTGGCACACTTACATGATTCAGATCATCAGATTAATTTCAAATAAAAGTTTTTCATGGCACTATATTAGAAGGTGTCCGAAAATTTGACTGGCATTGTATAAAGAGTGTAAATGTTTGGGTGTCCACATACTTTTGGCCACAGTGTATGGAAAATCTGCCCCATTCACTAGGTGACTGGACTAGATATTCAGCAGGCTAAAAACAATCCCTGTCACGCCTGCATTCTGTCACCACTGTGCTCAAATCTGAAATGACAGAAGGTGTTAAAATTATATTATATAACCTGAGCTCTGACAGAAGTACAGGCTGTAATTCAAATCACAGGTTTATGCATATTAATGTACTCTCTCTAATGCATCATATGTGGTTTCTATAGTAACGGTTAACTCACAGGCATTTTGTATGATGGACACAACACATGATCCGAGGCTAATAATAAACGGATTAAACTGCTCCAGCGCTTTTTTTTATGTGGGATTTTAAATATGAGAATGTTTTCTCTATACTAAGGAGACATTTATTTATTTACCATTTACAGAAGGAGTTTCCAGTGCCTGGTGAACTGCTTAGCACTGACGTCTTGCACCTCCAGGGTCCGGGTTCGATTCCCGCCTCTGTGTGCATGGAGTTTGCATGTCATCCCGTGCTTGGTGGGTTTCCTCCAGGTTTCCTCCCACAGTCCAAAGACATGCAAATTAGGCTAATTGGCGTTCCCAAACTTACCCGTAGTGTATAAATGAGTCTGTGAGTGTGTGTACTTTTGTGTGCCCTGCAATGGGTTGGCACCCTGTCCAGGGTATACGCCACCTTGTGCTCTAAGTCTAAGAAGATGAGTGAGTGTGTGAGTGAGTCTCCAGTGACAGTGCCTTGTAATAGAGGTACGTGTATAAAGGTTACGTTCCTCGGATGAGGCGCACTGTTGTATTGAAATGTTTCCTGCTTGCTTTGCATAACATTAAATCTAAACTATTAATAGGAACAAATGTATGACTCTCTCACTCGCTCATCGCAGGGCAAAAACACACACTCATTTATATACTATGGACACTTTTGAGAACGCCAATTAGTCTAATCTGCACGTCTTTGGACTATGGGGAAAAAACCCACCAAACACAGGGAGAGCATGCAAACTCCATGCACACACATCCCAAGGCGAAAATAATCGAAAACGGACCCTCGAGGGTCAAGGCAACAGTGCTAACCGCGCTGCTTCAAATGTGTGATGTATAAAAAAAATTCCAAGCATGACAATAACAGTACAGGAACAGTAACTCCACCCTGTTGTTGATTAGTTTCCTTAAATAGAACAAATAGTTAATGGGGTATACTGTACTGTATGTTGAACCTGAATTCCCTTTCATGAAGTAATTTGCCTGATTCCATTGTGTGGCATTATAAATAAACAGGCAGCATCTGACAAACATTATACAATGTTTTTTCTTCTTCTTCAGGAATCTATTATATCGACCCAAATCAAGGCAGTCCTGCTGATGCTTTTTCAGTCTTCTGCAGATTCAGTTCAGGAGGTCAGACATGTCTTTCTCCACTCCGATCACAGGTAACATGCAGCTTCTTCGTCCTCCCTCGGCTCTTATTTCCGATCCTAAAAGGTTGCTGTGACCTTTCGTGCCTCGTCCATTTCGGAAACTAATACATATCCCCGTGCTGCAGGTTCCAGTGAAAGCCTGGCTAAAAGACTCACAGGAGGATTCTTTCACTTGGCTGAGCAGGATTGAGCCAGGCTTTCAGGTATGCTGCACGCAAAGCCCAGGAGATCTATTACCTTGTATAGGCTTGCTTTTTTTTTTTTTTTGACCGCTCTTTTCTTTCTCTGTTTTGAAGTTTGAGTATAAAGAAAGCAGCGTGGTACAGATGAGGTTCCTGCGGCTAAACAGCAAGCAGGTCACACAGAATATTACTTTTTCCTGCGGGCAAGCGAGCAGGCAGGGTTCAAACCAGCGAGAAATCAAATTTCTCGCCGATTCTCAGAGACAGAGTTTCTTGGGGACGTTACAGGATTGCGCGGTACGATTCCTCTCACTGTGTTTCAGTCGATATACTTGACTTCGTGTCTGGATATTGTTTATTAATTATACTGTGCACTTTGCATTGTAGCCAGTGGAGGAGCCGGATGCGAGATCTCAAGCATCCGTGTTCCAGTTTGAAACCGAAGACCTGGAGCTGTTGCCGATCAGAGACCTGGCGTTGTTCGGCCACAGTGACCTTGCGGAAGACTTCGGATTTAGTATAGGACCTGTGTGTTTCAGCTAGAACCCTCGAGAAGAGAAAGAGAGAGAAAGAGATACACATACACACACATTCTCTACAGACTGCTGACTGCTGAGCTGGTGTTAATTGGTCCCTCGTTAATCACAGCCAGATTTGCAGACAAGAGACGAGATGCAATTCTTCAAGCTCCAGCCATAATGGGCGATGTTGTCTCAAAAAAACGAACAAACCAAAAAAAAAACACCAGAACTGGCTGACATCTTGCATTTTCTTTTACCTTCTAGTCTACCATGGTTGCCAAGTGGCAATGATACTTTGCTGCACACGTTGTTGAAAAGAACTCTTGTTGTTTTTTTTGTTTTGTTTTGTTGTATGGTGTTTACAATGCTCTTTGTTTTAAATCAGCGCTTTTTTTTTTATTTATGTTCTAGTATGTCACCATCCAGGTTTCTTGTAAAGCTCTTGATACTGTACAATCACCTGGTTTGCTCGGAGATGCACTCTCATTTCAGGTTGACAGAACTTACGACCAAACGCACTGTGATCGTAGCGGAAGTTTAAGACGTAGGATGGACGCCTGGCATCCACATAAATTAAATATATATGACACAAATTCTGTTGAATTGCATTATGAATAAAGGGCGAGGTTTGTGGATATTAAATATTGCAGAAGTGAACATATTCACAGCAATTATATCATGTCATGTCAGATCATGTCTGATGAAATTCATTTCGGTGCTGCTGCCTCATGCTTTTTATTTTGTTCAGGTCATTTCGGTTTTTTTTTTTCTTCTTCTTCTTTTTTAGATATGTACAAAGATGTTTGAGGTTCATAATGTTCAAGATATGTTAATTTATATGCTGGTCATTGAATTAATGACATTATGACAAGATATTTACATATTCTATGCAATGTAATAAAAGGTTCTTTCTTTGTCTGATCCTGAAATTTATTTATTGAATCAGATATGAGTCTGACATGGTGACATTGAGGGGGAAAATGGGAATCAAATACCATGTTGTGGGAACAAGATACTATGTTGTGGTCATGACTTATTAAGACGTGGGAACTAGATACTATGTTGTGGTCACGACTTACTAAGGTGTGGAACAAAATACCATGTTGTGGTCATGACTTATTGAGGCGTGGAAACGAGGTAGTATGTTGTGTCCATGACTTACTGAGGCGTGGGAACAAGGTACTATGTTGTGGCCATGATTTACTAAGGCGCGGAAACAAGATAATGTTGAGGTCATGACTTACTGAGGCATGGAAATGATATACTATGTTGTGGTCATGACTTACAAAAGCGTGGAAATGAGATACTATATTGTGTCCATGATTTACTAAGGAGTGGGAACAAGATAATATGTTGTGGCCACAATTTACTAAGGTGTGGGAATGAGATAGTATGTTGTGGCCTCGACTTACTAAGCCGCTGGAACAAGATAGTATATTGTGGCCATGATTTACTAAGGTGTGGGAACAAGATACTATATTGTGGTCATGACTTACTAAGGTATGGAAACAAGATATTATGTTGTGGTCATGAATTATTAAATCGTGGGATTGAGAGAATTTGTTGTGGCAATGACTTACTAAGGGGTGGGAACAAGATACTATGGTGTGGAACTAAATACTATGTTGTGGTCATGACTTATTGAGGCATGGAAACGAGGTAGTAGGTCGTGGTCATGACTTACTAAGGTGTGGGAACGATATACTACTGTATGTTGTGGCCATCACTTACTGAGGCGTGGGAACAAGGTACTACTGTATGTTGTGGCCATGACTTACTGAGGCATGGAAATGTTATACTATGTATGGTCATGACTTATTAAAGCATGGAAAGAGATATTTATAGTTTGTGTCCATGATTTATTAAGGCGTGGGAACGAGATAATATGATGTGGCCATGATTTACTAAGGCATGGGAATGAGATAGTATGTTGTGGCCACAACTTACGAAGGCGCCGGAACAAGATAGTGTATTGTGGTCATGACTTACTAAGGTATGGAAACGAGATATTATGTTGTGGTCATGAATTATTAAATCATGGGATTGAGATAATTTGTTGTGGCAATGAATTACTAAGGCGGGGAAATGAGATACTACGTTGTGGCCATGACTTACTAAGGTGTGGGAACGAGATACTTTGTTGTGGTCATGACTTACTAAGGCGTGGGAACTAGATATTTTGTTGTGGTCATGACTTACTAAGGCGTGGGAACGAGATACGTTGTTGTGGTCATGACTTACTAAGGCGTGGGAACGAGATACTTTGTTGTGGTCATGACTTACTAAGGCGTGGGAACGAGATACTTTGTTGTGGTCATGACTTACTAAGGCGTGGGAACGAGATACTTTGTTGTGGTCATGACTTATTAAAGCGTTTGATTGAGATACTATGTTGTGGTCATGACATTAAATCGTGGGAAACGAGATACTATGTTGTGGCCATGACTTTCTAAGGCGTGGGAACGAGATACTTTGTTATGGTCATGACTTACTAAGACGTGGGAACGAGATACTATGTTGTGGTCATGACTTCTTAAGGCGGGAAAACGAGATAGTATAATGCATGGCAAAGAGATATGTTGTGGCTGTGTGTCAGTAAGTAAATAAAGGTTATCATAAATCTATACTAACAGTTATAAACAAAAAACTATTTTAATTATCACCATTATTCCGTTATCACCATTACCATTGGCGCGCTGTAGAACTGCAGCAACTGTGCTACTTTTTTTTTTTTTTACTCCAGACATCATTGTTAGGGAAATATCATTGGGTCGAATCTTAAACTGCGTTATAGTTCTTATGAGGGTGCACTATATAGTGTGTCAAGAAATGACTTTTAACTGAATTGAAGTGCACGACAGTAGGGAGGTATTTTGGATTTATATTACGGTTTCTGATTGGTCGTGGATGAGTGGCTCCGCCTCCTCGTGAATTTGTAACCAAGCCACTCGTGACTACATGAGATAAGCAAAGCAAACGGCTGGGAAGCGACAGGTGTGTGTGTGTGCGCACAGCGAGTGAAAGCCACGTCGCCGAATGAGGAGACTGGGAACTGGTTTTACTGATGCTTTTCTTGTTTTTTAAATACGTGGCTGCTTTTTTAAAGACTGCTACAGATCTCGTTCTAGTTGGCTGAATGTTAGACATGGTCGCGGCGGCGTAGGCCTCTGTCATGCCTCGGACTCGCGTAAGAACATAAGCGGCGCGAGAGAGCTCTGGTCCGGGGAGACTCTGTGTCGTGGAAGCGCTGATTTTGAAAGGTAATGTAAGTCCTTATTTATGTCTTATTCTGACGAAAACGAAAGAGAAAACTAACTTTATGGCGATTCATGTGATAATTAACTAGGTTTATGGCTGCTTTTGCTTAGATAAAAAGTTTTGTCTAGTTAATTGTCAAAAACCGTTATATACCGTTATATTAAATACTGTAATAATAATAACTGGCTACGTTTCGTATTGTTTTGTGACATGAGAGGGTTTTATCAGAAGAATGAGATAAGATGAGTTCAAGACAGGATTGATCTGGTAATGCCTTTTGTGAATAACATTCATTAAATGTATTTGACAAAGATCAGTGTGCAGGATTTCTCCCCTGGGACTCGATAACAACATCTGCTCGTCTTTCTGTCTATTGACGTTATTGATCGGTCTGTCTAATAACTAACTGTGTATCCTCATGCATCTGCAGCTGGCGGTATACCATCCCCTCATCTAGTACTCATGAACAGTCTCTCCAGCGCCGGTGCTTCTCTGAGCTGTACTCATCTCCTAGGATTGTCCTCGTTTTTGCTTGTCCTTCCAACCTTATTGGTGCTCTTTCTTTCTTTCTTTCTTTCTTTCTTTCTTTCTTTCTTCAGGGACGTAGAGACCTGGAGACATGACTGCGCCCTCCCGAAAAGACTTTGTGTCTCTGGCAGTAGACGAAAGTGGAGCTTATACTAACGGCAAGCAGCGCAAGCAGTCGTTCTGGAGGGTGAGATCCGATATTACTACAACTACTTGCAGTTATTCTTTGAATTCATTCTATTCTATTTATTTATTTATTTATTTTTGATCGTCTGGAATGATACGTTTTCAAGACTCTTGAATTGAAATGCACAGCTTTTGTTTTGCATCTCACTCTCGCATCGTCCTGTTTTGCATGTACGTGCAGAAATGGAAGCAGTTGTCAAGCTTGCAGCGCAGCCTCATCCTGTTTGTTCTGGTTCTGCTCCTCATCAGTGGCATCGTCGTGTATCCCGGTCTTTTGACACAGTGGGGAGGTATGCGTGTCTTTATTAAGCTTAAACTGCTATAAATAGATCGATGTGTCTCGTCACACTGTTGATGCACTCTTTTTTTAATTTATTTTTTTTTATTTATTTATATTAATTAATTAATTTTTTTCCCCTTCCCAGCACGGTCAGACACGGCAGAAGAAAGAGACGGTGGCGAAGGGTTTCTCCAGCATATGGCGTTGAAGATCGAAGATAAAGCCATTCTGCCTGAGCCACCTTCGGAGGTTAGTGCGTCCTAATCAGAGAGCAGCGTGCTCAGTTTTTCTGCAGTATTTTTTTTATCGTGTGATGATTAATTTGATTTTCGGCTTACAAGAAGTTTGTGCATTTTGAGCTATTTATTTATTGTTTCTAATACTTAATGTTATGGCTTACTTATTCTCACATGATCGTAATGACCTTGATTTGTATTTTTCTTCTGACCCCCCCC
>JAAGKR010004863.1:42112-56501 GCA_011419295.1 Clarias macrocephalus | reverse complement strand
AACATCTTTAGATAGTATGCCCTGTGAAAAAACAACAAGAATCACTTTTTTTTTCATACAAATCAATCTAAGGCTTTGTTATCCTGTCCAGATTGAGAAATAAAACAGCAAGATGCTTCTGAAAGCACAAAATTGCACACATTTTTTAATTTTTAATTTTTTGTGTGTATGTACAGGTACATGCTATTAGTTCTATTAGTTCTTACTTAAATGTAGGCCAATAGAAAAAGTGCTGAAAGACTATGTGTGCTGTTTCTTAGCTAAATCATGTGTGTGCGTGTGTGTGTGTGTGTGTGAGAGAGAGAGTTGTAGATTGTGAATCATTTTTTGGCAAGCTACTGATTGTCATATAAATGTGTTTTCCTGTATTGGCTCTAGGAGCCTTAGAGAGCCACTAGAGAACAGAGCTGCCAACGTCTCTTAATTAAACAGAATGAAAAGAGACACAAAGAAAGAAAGGGAGGGCAGGAGAGAGGGGGAAATGCTTAATGAGTTGTTTTTAATTACAGGCTTCTGGTGAAGAGAAATTCTGTGTTCAGGTCCTACATTAATCCCTCATAGCTGAGATACTCGCATCAGCGATGATCTCATATTTAGTTATCAAATGAGAGTTACAGATCTATCCTTACGTCATAAAAAAAAAACTCTGAATAGATCATGTGTGTGTGCATGTGTGTGTATGTATTTGTATGCGCTGCTTGAACTCACGTAAGAGCCTGTGAGTAGTTAAAGTAAGGAGAGACGCCCAGGAACTTCTGCACCTCGTCCATCACGGCCGCTGGATCGTTCCTCAGCTGCTGGCCATCTATTATCATCAACTTCACACACACACACATACACAAATTAATTACAGGTTCTGAGCAAGTCTATGTCCACATATGTGTTTGTACTTCATAGATGGGTCTCCAATAATCTTCCATTAATTTTTTATTCATTCATCTTTACTGAGTGCTTTATCCTGGTCCTGATGAAGCCAGAAAAGTGCATGTGCGAAAGGGATACACTTTCGAATAGCATGCTTTCGACAGATGTGAGGAAATCAGGAAGCCACCTGGGGCTGCCATGTGTATGCGTGTGTACCTGGCCAGGTGGGTAGTAGGTGAGCCATCTCTCCAGGTGTGTGGAATACAGCCCAGGGATGAGGCAGCGGTTCTGCAGGGACCGCAGGTCTGATGGAGCGTGCTGATTAGCCGAAATCACCTCGTAGAAGCTGTAACGAAGCGCTGCCCGGTCCTCATGGGCCCTCTGGTGCTGCCATGGCAACAGAAACAAGACAAAGAAAGAAGGAAAGAGAGTGCGTTATGAGGGTACCAGAAGTTAAACAAAACCGCAAAGTTTATGGACAAAGTTTAGGAGTTTAGGAACGGACATACTAATGCAAAAAGCGCTACAAGGCCAAACATCCATTTTTGGGTAACACACACACACACACACACACACACACACACACACACACACTTATTAAGAGGGGAAATGGGATCGAAAGCTCTTTCTCTTTTCCATGTTCTCGCTGCTGGTAATCATCGCATGCTAGGACCTCCTGAGGCATGCTGCTGATGAGATTTTTTTCCCCCCTCTCCCTCTTTCACTCATTCCATCTCTGCCGTTCTCTCTTAAAATCCCCCTTCTCTCTGTCCGCACTCCGCCTCGCAGAACCCACCACATTCTTAATCCTAGAGAAGAACCAAATGTGCGTTCATACCACTGTTTTTTTGACAGCTGGTTTTAAAGGTATAAAGATACACACAACTTTTATGAGTAATCAGGTCAATCTAGTGTGTGTGTGTGTGTGTGTGCGCGCTATTTGGGAATGAACAAAACCTGACAGGATTACTTAAAAAATGTTTCAAACACTAGTTAGCATCAAAACAATACCCAGCCTGACAGAATTTTTGAAAGGATTGTATGTCATATTCATAAATGTATTTATGGCTAACTTTAGCTAGCTAGCAAACAACAATCAATTTAACAGAATTTCTGAGGAAGTCACTATATAAACATTAAATTCTAGCACTATATTCTAGCTAACATGTTATTTATCTAGTATGCTAGCTAACATGATGATGGTTTCTGAGAGACTTTTTAAAAGTAAATTCCAAACCCGCTAGCACTAGACAGGTAATACATTCTATCATCTAATCTGAGCAAACTTCAGAGTTTAGTTGAAGTGATATTTCTAAATCTTAAAAATTTTCACTGCTAAGCCTAGCCAGCTATCTATATGATTTCACCTCACAGGATTAAATTAAAGTCACATTAATACACATTTATTTAATTCCACGATTAAATCCAGCTAGTTAACGAGTTAATGATCTAAAATCTATCCTGAGAGGATTTTAATAAATGTATCTTACCGCTGGCTAGCACTGGCTAGCTAGCACAAATAAAGCGAGCTAACCTGACAGGAGTTTGGAGAAACTCACATTCCTAAATGTTTGTAATATGTATAAGTTGTAGTAGTAGTACTATTATTATTTACATAACGCTGAAAGTTTGTGATCTATCCTAGCGCTAAGCGTTAAGGTATTCTTAACATTCTGAGAGGATTTACAATCCTCTCACATTTTTTTAAAAGTCACATTTAAAAAAAATCCTGCTAACACAAGCTAGCTAAAGCACAAACAAACATGATGTGTTTTCTGACAGGATTTTAAAGTCAAATGTTTATGAAAGTTTATTTCTATAACCAGCTGGCTAACCTTTGAGTGCAATCCTCTTAAACGCTAGACACCTACTCAGAAGCATTTGTTTTTAGATTTATACATGTAGTAAAAGCCAAAAAAAAAAAAAAAAGGCAACCTTAGACAAAATTAAACTGTACAAAAGTGTGGAAATAGCATCTAGAGTATCTATTTAATATAGTAGTATATTGTGAGAAGAAGCATTTTTTTTGTCATCAAAGCAGCCAGCTAGCTATAATTTCCTGACATAGGGAGCTAGTTAGCTAATACTAATTGCTAAACACCCCTTTTTTTGACTACATTTAATTAGAACTGTTAGAATTATCATGATGGAAATGTGCAAAACACACACACACACACACTATATCCTGCTGAATGAGCTCAATAAGTGAGCTTAAAAGGCAGAGAGTGTGCTGATGGTAATCTAATGTGGCATTGACTTTCGCTCCTCACTGCATCGATCCCCAGTTTAACCAGCTTCTCTTTAACCTACTGCAGCAAAGAACCCTCACACCTACACACATACTGTATACACACACACACACACACACACACACACACACATACGCACAAACACACATACACATGCGCACAAACACACACACACGCGCACACACACGCGCGCACACACACACACACACACGCGCACACACGCACACATGCGCGCACACACACACATGCGCACACACACATGCGCGCACACACACACACACACACACACACACACACACACACACACACACACACACACACACAGATAAAATGTTTGTGTTGGAGATTGTACATTGGTTAGTTTCTTGCTGTGGTTGAAAAGGGTACCTGGTACCAGCTGTAGGCTCTGTCAGACGGGTTGATGAGCAGGGTGAGGACTTTGGCTTTGGGCAAAAGGGCGGCAGCTCGTTTAGGCGTCTCCTCCGAAGGGAAGTAACTAGCGCTTTTCTCAAACAGGAAGTCTGTACTGACGTTTGATGGGACTGGAAAAAACTCCATGTACCTTTGTGAGGTTTTACAAACACACACACACACACACACACACACACACACACACACACACACACACACACACGAGTCACTTAGGTCAGTTAAACATTATACAGTTCTATATCACCTTAGTACAGTGTACTGATACTGTTTTATCAGGCGAAATAGTCACTAACAAACTGTGTGGTCTTTAAAAGATGCTATAATAAAATAACCGTCCTGTGTGTGTGTGTGTGTGTGTAAACCTGGACACTCAAATTATGAGGGGTGTTCAAGTCAAACCGGGACTTTTAACAGAACAGATATATTTTTGTAAAACTCCATTAATTTCTCTATATAATCCCCTGTTACACTAAGGCACTTATCCCAGGGTTTCAATAGTGTTTGGATACCATCGAGGTAGAAAGTTTTCTCAGTACGCAGGAGCCATGAGCGCTTAGTTGCCTGCTTAATGTCTGATACGCTGGCACAAACATGTAGAAATGGCTTGGCGTGAGGTCAGGACTGTATAAGGGATGTGGCAATAACTTCCAGCCGAGTTCCTGTAATGAGCAAGTGGTGCTGGTGAATGATCGTGTGTACAGTTCTCACAGACAGATTCGTCACATTCACAAGTAGATTTTTAAAAATCAGGTATTCCACACGCTGAGTGTTAATGGGAACGAATGCAGCCATCGTTCATGGACGCGCAGCCTTCTTTAAAACCTTTGCACCATTCAAATGTTTTACTGCAGTGTATCACCGTACTATATATAAAGTCACAAGTCTCAGATTGACTTGAATACGTATATGTGCAATCCTAATTAGCATAAACATAATTGTTTTTTATAACTAGTATAAAGCCATTGATCAGCAATAGTGATTAGGATGGCTACATGCTGTCAATGTGATTCTATAATATCAAAGAAAGCATTCATAATAAAGTCATAGTTGCCTTCATGTTACTGTACATCACTGACATTCTCTGTACCGGAACAGCACATTAAAGGAGCCATTAGCAGTTTTTAAAGCCGTTTGGTGCGTGTGAGGTGAACTCTCCATTGCAAGGACATTAACAAGCCTTCTATTTTACCCTCAACTGACACTTTTGAGACTTTGTGTCATACAGACTTTATTTCAGGGCCAGATTTTTTTTTTTTTTTTAACCGAAGCTTGTAATGATAAAACTAGCCAGATAATCTTGCTTAGAAAGACTATGAATGACACCCCTACCTGAAAAGCCTGAAATGAATGATGAATTGCCCCTTAAATTTTTACATCAGTGCTCTCCTACGAATGCACAAAAGATTGTTTTACCAGTCAATGCCTTTGTGGTAGTTGTTGGTGTTGAAGAACTGCACCTCCTCGAAGGTCTTGGAGCTGGGGAAACTGCTGGAGATGGACGGATGCATCAGGAGGAAAAGGTAGAGCGCCGTGGTGCCTGCGAACCAGAAGAACGAGATGCATAACAAGGATAGATGAGGCCCTGCGCGGATAATGATAGTGTAATATGTTTAAGTGCGCTACATGGACTCGACAAATAAAGCCAAAAGATGGAGAGAGAAGGAAACGGAGAATGGGCTGAAATCAATACTCTATTTGCAGCATGGATTTTTCAGCTGTGGGCGTAAATGTGTGTCTGAATGTGTTGGGCAAGTCATTATGGACAAATATGTATGTATATGTATCGTATCTATGTATGCATGTTCCTGTGAAAAAGACAGGATATGAATGTGTGTGTGTGTGTGTGTGTGTGGGAGCTAGCGAGCGTGGTATCTGCGAGTATCTGTTTGTGCGTGTCAGAACGAGAGTGGGTGAGCGAGTGTTTCATAAGTTTGTGGAGAGAGCTCAAAGCACAAACTGTCTAACTACTCTGGTGTCCTGACACCAATCAAACTCCTTTAGCTAGACAACTCCACACAGCGAAAGAACCGGCGCTCGCTCTTTTTTTTTTCTTCTTCTTCCCCGTTCACGCCTTTTCTCTCTTTTTTCGCCCTCTTTCTGATTCTCCATCTCTCCCCCCCAAGTGAGTCTGTGTTGTTCTCCTTCAGTGCATCTAATGTCTCTTGCTGCACTTTCATCTGTGCTGTACAAGGTGAGATGTGACAGGGGGGATCAAGGTGAACAACAGCTCACACATTCACACTCTCAAACACACACAAAGCCTTGAAGCCTTGCGCTATAGGAAACGCGCTGCAACTTTTACAGTTCGTGGTGAACTGTGAGAATCGAGTGCGCAATTGAGGGGATCGCTGTGTGTGCGCACAATAAATCTATATTACGGCGCTGTAACGCGAAATCGCTTTAAAATTAAAAGACATCCGCGTTTAAGTGCAGCGCACAAACAGACGGTAATGAAAATAATTTAACATGAGCATTAGGAAATCCCAGCGAGGACCAAAAAAATAAATAAAAATATCCAAACAGACAGATGGTTGATTCCCACTGTTAAATTAGGCTTGTTAGTCAGTAATAGGATTTTGTCATTTGTACACAACATTAGAGGTGTTTATCTTTGTTTTTTCTACACGAGCAACATCGAATATATGAAAGGCACATTTAAATCCTACTGTTAAACACCATTAAAAACAAACAAACCCTGCAACACTGTCGGAATGTGAAAGAGATAGTGATGCTGAACCATTAAAAAAAAATTTTTTTTTTTTTTTTGAAATTGAGAGATTTTTTCTCTATTGACAGAGAATCCATGACTAAATTTACCTGTCCTTGCTTTTGACATTGTGGATTTCATTTCTGTTTAAAGACACAAAAATGTTCTTTAGTTCAATATAATTTCATAATAAGTTTAATCATGTTAATGGTCTCTTTACGTAGGTCTATAAGAGTTCATCCCATAGAGCTTCCGTAGAACACTATAGAACTTCTAGATGTTGTACAGAATTCCAACTTAGATTGAGAAGACATACAAACATTACATTCATACTTTGTTTATACGATATTTCCTTTTAAACTAAATTCCATCAGAATCCTCTAATTTCTACAGTTATATAAAATATCTCCAAGTTCCACAAGAGCTCTTCTTACCTTTGCCAACAAAGTTGTTCAGGCTTTGATAGACTATAGTTTTCTTTAAAACGCATACTGTGCAACATATCATTACAGGTGCTGGCAGGAAGCCAGCGTCGTCTCGTGAGATCTACCTACGTGTGTTATTCCAAAATGGTAGCACAGGATGGTGTCTTTTTATGCTTTTTTAACTGCAAGACTCTGGATATTATACCGTTGAAATGTGCGTATAAAGCAGCCACCGTGGTGCAGAGACACTGCAAGCAGTGCAAGGGAAAACAGAAGGACGGTAATTGAGGAGGTGTGCAGACTAGGCTGAAAGCTAACCAACATAGACTGGCCGTTCCATCCATTATACTGGCAAATGTTTGCTTTCTCCCTCGACAACAAATTCGATCACACCAGACTAAAGGGATCTGCGCGGCATGACACGAGAGACTGCCGTGTTTTTATTTTCACAGAAAGGTGATGGACTCTTGCAAAAATGGATTTCCCTAGAGAATGAATGGCAATTCTATCACACACGGTTTCTATAGAAATGGGTCTATACACTGTAATCCTATAATAATTTCGTTCCAAAGTGATAAATTTCTGTAAATGGGTTCTATAGAGAGTTTTTGTTCAAAACAGGTACTGAAATTTTACTAATGTTAGGTAAGCTGAATGACCATTTTCTGTCCACAAGTAAATCAATAAAGCCTAAACAGAACCTGTTGAAATTTTCCAGTGGACACTTTTCTACCGAATTGTATTTCTGTAGTTTTTTTTCCTTACAAAACATCTCCATAGAAAACAATCTCTATAGGTAGCAAGATTCTATAGGATTCTATTCAAAACATTTCTATAAAGTATGAGGAATAAAATTGTATAGGATTCTTTGGAACCATTACTATAGATATTTGGGTTCTAAAGGTCTATAAACCTTGGGTAATATTGTTCAATAAGATTCTATAGAACCATTTCTATAGAGCTTGGGTACAAAATTTACAATTGTTTTTAATATAAAGTTTATGAAACTTTATATTATTTAGTTTATTTAGAACTTTAGTTCTACCTACTTGTCTCTAGAAAATAATATAGACCTTTAGTGCTAAAACTATATGATTTCCATTTGGTTTTTCTAGAGATTCTATAGAAGTTGTTTTTTAGGAATTGTATAGACATTGTATAGACGCGCCAGAAACCCTAGCCAAAATTCTTAAATTCTACAATTCGATTGATCGATAGATAGACAGATAGATAGATAGATAGATAGATAGATAGACAGATAGATAGACAGACAGATAGATAGACAGACAGATAGATAGATAGATAGATAGATAGATAGATAGATAGATAGATAGATGATTCCATTGGCACTGGACATGAAAACAACTTCCTACCATCTCCTATGAGGGATTATTAATAAATATTTTATTCTATATTTACCAGTTTTTTGGGGTCCAACCACCATAAACTTGGGGAGTCTGTCACAGGTCTTCTCTTTAGACCAGATATCCTTGTGCCTCTTGTCATCACATGGGTTCTGAACAAACACACACACACATATTATCAGTCAATACATCCAATACATACAATATGTCCATTCAGGTAGCAGGGCATCTTTAGACACAGAAAAATGTGCTAGACAGTAATAACAAGTTAAAGTCTGCAATCAGATATAACCACCTAAATAAAATTATTATATATATTTAAAAAACACCCAATTTTGGAGTATATAAAAAATAATTCTAACCCTAAACCTCAGTCTATTTTTAAAAGAAACAATGCAACAGGAAAACACTTGAAAAATTCATTACACACATACTACACACACACACACACACACGCCCATGCAAACATCTCTCTCACATGTTCACACACATGCCCAGACCTGCCAGAGTGGGTTTCTCTGCTCAGGGAATAGGGTAAAGTAGTGGTGTGCGAGCTGCAGAGGCGGGAGTGTGTGCAGTCTTAGATTGGTCCAGCACTTCAGGAAGTTGGCCAGGTTCACGAAAGTATACAGACCCAATCGATCGTTCCCATAGTTAGACAGATGAGTCATGAAGATACTGATCTGCAGAACAGGAAGAAAAATGTGAGCAGATATTTGGCGTTCTTATTCAGAGTATAGAGTACTTTGTGAATATTGCAGATGTATTTAGACAATATTCCTGAGCTATTTTAAGGAACTGCATAAAGATTTTTGTGATTACAGTGTGTTTGGTTGTGTAGGTTTTAAATGTGGGTATGTAATGTGGAAGTAGTAGGGGTGATGAGTGTGGATGTGTACAGGGGGTGACAAAACAACATAATTTTGTCTGTAGATGGCAGTAACACAGTGTGTTGGGTTTGGAATAATACACTTGCATTAGGAAAGACATAGCAATAATTTGGGATTAGGATGGTGTGAATTTGGAGTTGACATAGAATACATGTATGCTAGGGATATGACTAATTTGGAACAAGGGCGGGATCAGGATACAGACAGAGCATACACGCTGAAACCTTGGGTCGGGATAGTAGTACGCATTTAAGCAGTGACAGGCTACGTGGAAAGGATTTCAGGTAAAATGACGCAGGGCCCATTTAGATTAGATGACATTTAAAGCTGACATAATTCAGAGAGCATGCATTCGGGAGGAAATAGTGTATATCTGGGGTAGAACATTTGGTACAGAAATAGTCATGTTTAAGGGTTTAAGATTCAGACCTAAGAGTAGGTTTGAGAAGGAATCGACTACCATATTTACGTGCTAGACCACATTTGGGGCTAGAATTGCTATTACTATAGGGTACTAGGGTACTATAATTTAAGGACTGGAATATTTTTGGGAAGGCTTAGACTATGCTTACGAAGTTTTAGACTACATTGGAGGAGATTTATGGTACATTTCGCAAAGGTATGGCTGCATTTGAAGATATTTGGACTTGTGTTAGGTTACATCTGAGAGTAAGACTACATTGATGAGTGTTAGACTACCTTTCAGGATGATTATAATACATTTCAGGAGGGTAAGATGACATATGGCACAGGGTGGATGGTCAGACATGTTTAAAAAGACTTATAGAACATTAGAAAAGGGTCTACAGTTGTGGAGGGTATGTCTGGGGAGGCGTAGACTAGTTTTTAAGAGGTTTAAGGTACACTTGGAAGGGACTTCTGTAGACTTCATTCCGCAAGGGTTCGAGTTATTTTAGAGTGTTTTGAGCACTATTTGGCAAGGTTTAGATAACATCTGAAAAGATTTAGGTAAGATTTGGAGAGATTTAGACTATTTAATTCAGTAGAATTTTATTTCTATAGCGTTTTTAACGATGGTCGTTGTTACAAAGCATCTTTAAAGAATAAAAAAATGAAAATAAATTAGAAAACTGTCATCGGGGCCTATCAAATTGGCCCTGATGAGCAAGCTGAGAAAATTGTGGTAAAGGAAAACACCCTGAAAAAATAATATGAAGAATCCTTGAGAGGAACCAGAATCAACAGGGAATCCATCCTCCTTTGGGTGAAATCACATAGTATGACTATAAAACAGGCCCTGGTTTGTATCTGTGTGCTATAAGTTCAATATAACAGGTAAAGTTATATTTATATAGTTTATATATATATATATATTGTATATTTATATTAATATACATTCGCTGATGGAAACTCAGGTACAAAACTATTTCTGGAAATTTCAGTCCCAAACTATTTAGCTACTGCAGTCATAAGCCATCACAGAAAAACTGCCCTAAACAGCTGAAAACACCAAATTCATGGTCACCAAGTGGAACTGTTAGGGAGAGTTAAAATACATTTGGTAAGAGAATACATTTAGGGATGTTACGATGCATCTGGAGTAGAGAACATTTGGTAAGTGTTAGTCTACACATGGAAAGTGATTGGGTACATTTAAGGAGGGTTAGACTAAATATTTTAAAGGTTAGGGTACATCTGAAGAGGAACTACATTTGGCAAAGGGTAGGGAACATTTGAGGAGGGTTAGAATATATTTGCGAGGGGAAGGAGTACATTTGGCAAGTGGTAGACATTTTTCAAGGGGTACATTTGGAGAAGGGTAGATTACATTTGGCAATGATTAGGGAACGTCTGAGGAGGATTTGACCACTTTTGGCAAGAGTTAAGATACATTTGGTTAGAGTTAGGGTACATTTGGCAAGCATTCTACTATATTTGGCAAGAGTGAGCTAACATTTGAGGAGAGTTGGATCACTTTTAGAAAGAGTCAGGGTACATTTGGCACATGCTAGACTATATTTTTTAAGGATTATGGTATAACTGGTTATATTAGATTTGGCAGAGCTTACTCCGGGTACATTTGGAGAGGATTAAACTACATTTGGCAAAGTTTAGATTACGTTCAGATGAGCTTGCATTTGAGGGAGGAATGTGCACTGGTTACATGTCTTGAGGGTTAAGCTTTAGTTTGGGATGGTTCTTCAGTTGATCCCCTGGGAGAAGATTTTATAGCTTATGTATGTATCAGAAAGCCTGCCACACAGAACCATTTTGGGATGCTAAGAAACCTTAATTATCAAAAAAAAAGTATGTTTAGATTCAACTATAAATTCCTTAAAACTATATAAATAAAAGAAAGGTTGTGTCTGTACATTGATCAGAACTCGCTCTTCCAATGATATATTTACGTTTGTATGTCTGTCTGTATGTCTGTCCAGACAGATTTTGTAACAGCATAACACAAAACTGGCTGAACAGAATCTAATGAAACTTTGCCAGTCCTTCGGTGTTTGCCTGAAGTTAAATCTGTGAAATAAAGTCAAAATATTGAGAAGATACTGTAGGAAGTTATGAATAGTTATGTACCTTAGTAGTTAAGTCACCAGAATCTTTAGAAACACAATCAAAAGCGGGACACATCATGGCTTACGCCACCAAAAAAAAAAAAAATTACTATGAAAACTGAATCTGCAAAGATGAACGGACAGATCAATGTATGTTTATTATTCCTGTGGGAAGTTTCAACCCAGTTTATATGTTCAGAAACCGTGGCGATAATAACAAGCAGTAACGTAAAGCACCACTATGAGATATAACACGGGTCGTTAGAGCAAACATATCTGCAGCAGTCCGAGGTAAGGTCATGCAAAATACCCAAACTGAGAGCCAAGTGTTATTGGCTAAAATCAAAATGGTGAGAATGTTATGAATAGTTATGTGCCAGATAACTAACAAGCTACTTGCTCAATGTAAACAAACACCTACACCAAGAGGTATTAATTAGCGAAGCTAAACTGAATATTTTTAAATAACAGTGCTGAAGTGGTATAAGTGAATTTTAACATGCTGGAGTCATTTTAAGACAAAACTTCATCTTTATTCAGTCTACTTCAGATTAAGATAAAAAGAAGTAACAGCGCAAACACGGCATAAGATACTCAACCTTACAAAATTTTATTTCTATGTATTAATAAGTTAGGCAGAGGGTTCTGACGTACAGAAAGACAAACAGACATGCACGTGGGCTTCAACCTGAAATAATAATATCACTGATTACATTAAAGCTGATCAGCTTATTTTTAGCTGTAACCTTTTAACCGTTTCTATAAACTCTTTACCAGTCATTGATGGGTACTTATGCTACTGTAGTGGTTATTCAACACTAAATAATCGCTAATAAATTGCACTGTTTGTTTAGGCACTCTTTAAAAAAATGACTATTTACAAATGAAATGGTTCTTAGTAACTGGGAATTAAATATTGGTAATACTTAATACAAATTTTTTAAAACAAATTGTACATGTACTTGCAAGCAGTTGAGTTGTGCACCATGGGGTGGCGCTACAAGTTCTATAGCCATTACATATTGCCTAGTTAATTTTCACCCACCCTGTAGAAATGGGTTCTATTTGCTCACACCGTAAAAAGTTTTACCAGGGGTGCCAACTGATGATTCAGAGTAACAAAATCACTGTGTGTACTGTATAGCGCAAAAACTATTCCCAAGGAGTTTGCCAATGAATAATAGCAAAAAGATGGGCACTTCATCTGAGCTAGCGCCGGAAAGCCTGGGTCAAGTGGGCGAGCTGATGTCTAAAAAAAACCCAGTATGTCCTGTGGGTGGGAACATTTCACTATAAAAGCAGGTACTGTGTAAGAGATCTTGAGTACTGGTGCTAACCTTATGAGGCAATGGCACAAATATGACAAACATCTGCGAACGAACGGTACGAAGTGAATTCTGTATGATGAGAACATGTCGTCAAGATCGATTTTGAGAATTTGGCTGGTTATCGTTGAAGATAAACTGTGAGAACCATGCTCTTTCCCCACATTCATACCATGCTCATTGAGTATGTGGTCATTTCCTCAGATTGTCTTAGTGCCAAGTTATGGGCAGCGGCAACCCCCTCAAGAGAACGTTCAATCATCGGCCGGTCTCATCTTCGCACAGTGTGGTATGATGTAAAACTGAAAGGAAGTGCTCCCTCAGCGCCTGACTTCGCTATAATTTCGATGTGGACCACGGGGGGACGTTCACTCGCTCTCAGGGCTTTTATGATCAGGATCGATACCGTTACCGAGGGGGCCGCTATCCTAGAGTCTGCACTGACATTAACAAAGTCTGGTCAATAACGTTACAGGATGTTAAACTTTGCTTTCAGAATGCATTAGAGCCTAGGAGAGGAAAGAAAGCGAGAGGAGGGACATAAGGAAAGGACAAGAGAAGTGAGGAGAAGAGAAGAAAAGAGAAGAGAAGACTCTTCATGCTCGGCTGCTTTAGTAGGTTGTGAATGCAGATAGGGCGAAAGGGAATAAGTGCCCTAGTTTAATTTGCAGCCTCTACGAGGAGCCACTTCTCTTACTGCAAATGTATAAAACACAACGCAACACTTACACTTACGAAACGACAGGCACAGTGATAAACTTTTATGCATACCTCTTTTATTGTACCGTGTCTACGTTTATGTATGTAATTAAAATTAAACACGGACTCACAAACAGAATAAATTCCTCTCCAATGCCACACCCCCTAAACCGGACCTTTCTAGCGGAGTGAAATATTACACAATTTATACACTTCCACCACAATCATTTTTAATTCTCAAATTTTAAGGTGTTATTCAATTCAATTCAATTAATTTTTATTTGTATATGGCTTTCAATAATCGCCATTGTTATGGGAGCTTGTATGAAATGTGAATGCGTATGAATCCAAATGATCAGATTGTTCCTGATGAGCCGAGGATGATGGAAGAAACCTTGAGAGGAACCAGACTCAACAAGGAACCCCATCCTCATTTGGGCGATAACGGATAGCAGGGATTGAACTGCATCATACTGTGTGTTAGGCGGCTGGAAGTTCAATATAACAGATGATGTCATTAAGTGTTATGAAGTCATTAGAAGATTGTAAAGCACTTGGTCTAATAGAAAAGAAATACAATAGGGGCAGTGGTGGCTCAGAGGGCTAAGGCACTGAGGCTGATTGGAAGATCGGTGGTTCGATCCCCAGTTCCACCAGGTTGCCATTGTTGGGCCCTTGAGTAAGGCCCTTAACCCTATCTGCACGAGGGGAACTGTATCATGGCTGGGATATGCGAAGAAGGAATTTCACTGTGCTGTAATGTATGTGTAACAAATAAAGGCTTAACAAGATCAAAACTGATAAAAATGTTATTTGATATTGACCTTTTCACAACGTATGTCTGCCATGGTCCCACCCACTTCTGGAAGGCAAAAAAGTTTTATTTATTTATTTATTTATTGGTCCATC
>JAAGKR010004863.1:7811-39592 GCA_011419295.1 Clarias macrocephalus | reverse complement strand
ACTCTCTCTCTCACACACACACACACACACACACACACACACACACACACACACACACACACACACACACACACACACACTACTTTAATTCTCTAGCTTCAGAGGTTGCGTAAGCATCCCTGAACAAGGAACCAAACTCATCTTCATCTCTCTCACACACACACACACACACACACACACACACACACACACACACACACACACACACACACACACACACAATAAAAACATCAGCGTTCAATTAGCTCCCACAGAGATTCAATTAAACTCAGTGGGAGTTCATTCGGAGCTGGCGCGTTATCGAGCGTCACACTCTGATACACACACTCGAACACAATGAGTGATGTGCGCCGTCTCTTCGGCTCTTTTGGCCTTTGAGTGCTTCTCCGCACACACGCTAAGTCTCGAATAAAAACGCTCGGAAAGTTCAAACGGCTTGGTTCGAGAGCCTTCATGATTGTTGGTGACGCGGCGGCGCTCATTAACAATTGCGCCGAATGGACAACGGATTCCGAATCCATTTTCCTCCTGAAGCGCTACGCTGCTCTCCATTTGACTAAACAGTCCTGAGGAGACTCAATCCATCCATCTGGGAACCTCTGTAGTCCAACTAAGGACTGTGGAGGCCGATGGTGACCACTGCATTTATGTCCATTTTTATGACACTACAAGCAATTTAGGAACAGCCCAGGAATTGAACCCGGACCCTGGAGGTGCAAGGCGACAGTGCTAACCACTACACCAAAATGCAGCCTTAATGAGACCAAACACAAAGAAGCATTTCATCCAGCGTCCGAAGTCCAGGTGGAAATCTTGTCCTCCAGCATTAAATTTATCTCTAAAATAAATTAATTCCTATCACTTTGTGCTTTTTATTAGCTCCATCTGTACATTTATTTTCCAATTTTCTGTCTGGATATCATCCCCAGATATCAACAGAGCAATGTCACGGCCTTGACTTACGACACCATTTTCCATAACAAAACAGTTACCATCAAATAAAAGTACTGTCAAGAGGTTTGAGAAAATCGGGCCGATCAGAATCGAGAATAAATAATTTTCTACTCCAACGATATTGATTTCTCTGATTTGTTTTCTTTTAAAAACAGCTCCGGTTTATGTTAATGTGTTTATAAGTTGTACTGTAAATGCAACCCTTCTAATACAGGTAGTCCCCGACTTACGAACACTCACGCAGATACGAACGGACAATGGTTCTACCAACATTTGTAGGTGCGAACAAATGACGGAACCCGTTTCTAAGTCATCATTAAATCCAAAAGGAAAGCAGCAAGTTTACAGATTATACAACAAGATGCACACAATAAGATAGAAAGGCATATTAAGGCTACAGTAGGTTAAAATTTAAAATCATGACAAGAAAGATGGTAAAATTATTAACAAAATAACAAAACAACTATGATGCACTGTATTACTGTATTAAACTATAATTAAGTGCATTAACTGTAAAACATATGCAAAATAATATGAATACTGCATACTGTTACTGTGTACAGTATATATACAGTACTGTGCAAAAGTCTTAGTCGCCATATTATCTGTAGTACAAATTTTGTTATATAAGTTTATTATGTCTGTATTATTATGTACAAGACCATTCCCTACAAAGATACACTAACATTAATGAATAAATAAATAAGAATATTTGCATGCCTGTAAAGAAAGCGACATATTACATGACAGACCAGAAGGGAAAAAATTATAATAATGTCGACTCCTGGGTTTTGCATGAAAATAGAAAGGAGCGAGTGTGACGAAGTTACCAAAAGAACTCATATTCTCCAGCATGCTCAGTAAAACCTAACAGCTGTTTTACTTACAGTACTGTGCAAAAGTCTTGGGAACATCCAAACAAAAGCAAAAATGCTTCTGAAAACATTTCTACATTAAAAGAAAAGAAAAGTAATAACATAAACAATAAACTATCAATATTTGGTGTGGAAACTCTTTGCTTGAACATACGCGGTAGTGTTCGATACAGATGTGTGCAGTATTCTAAGGAAAACAGCTGTTAGGTTTTACTGAGCATGCTGGAGAAGCAAGGAGTGTATCTTTGTAGGGAATAGTCTTGTACATAATAATGCAGACATAATAAACTTATAAAACAAAATTTGTACTACTACTAATATGGCTCCTAAGACTTTTACACAGTACTGTATACACACTTCAACATAAACAATATACGCCTCAATTCGATTGCGCAATTGAATTTTAAACTGATGAGTCACTTTTCCATTGTTCTTTTAAATTATTAAGATAAACATAAAACTGTTAAATGTTCTCAGAGTGATACATTGTGATACATGTATCAGGATTGATACATTTCCAGGATTTGATGATGAAATGCATCATGTATGAAGGCATCAAACCGGTTGTACAGTAATAAGACTGTTAGCCGCAACAGAACATTTGATTGGGGTAAACGTTTTAGAGAAGGCCGTATGTCCATGAATGACGATCCTGACCAGGGCGTCTCGGGGGCCCACTGCGAACATGTTCCTGTGAACATTCAGCGAGTTGAACACCTGATCCGGTCGTGAAGCAGGCAGTTCAAAAGATAGGTTTCTACTTTAATGGTATCCAGCTGGGATAAGTGCATTAGTGTAGCAGGGGATTATATGGAGACATAAAGGTAGTTTCTACTCTTATAACTGTGTTCTCTTATTCTGCACAATCAAAAGTCATGGCTTGACTTGAACACCCTTCATGACCAAATGACTTTCATTTTTCAACAAAGTGCGTGCAAAATACTCTTGTTTTGCAAGATTATCACATACCCTTCTACTTCTTTATAAGGAGTTGGCGCAATACTGACACCTCCTGGACTGGAGTGTGAAACAAAAGAATGGCAGGAAAAAGAAATAGCATGAAACTATCAACAAAGTATTAATAAAGTATTGCTTATGATTCTCCATATAATATAATCTATATAATAAATACATTTAAAGGGTTGTTATTTAGTGTTTTTGGAAGAAATCATTTGATATAAAAGGAACAAAACCTGTGCTGTTAAAGAGTTTTTTAGTTATTGCCATAAACAACCACATAATCAGAATTTAGAAAATTGTAAATGTAATCGTTCATACTTGTGTATCGTATTATTTTAAAATACAATTCTCCATTAATTATATTGCTCCTGCTGTATCTCATACACATATACACACAAATACACACAAAGACACACACACTCTTAGTCAGGAGTCCTCAATAATGAATGACCTATAAATTGAGTTTGCCTTAGAACCCAGAGGGTGTGCAGAAGCGAATGACTCGACCCAGAGTTTTACAAACACTTTTAAAGGCTTTACCAACTTCTGCCTCACCAACACGCCCATGTTCCATTACCGAGTTAATGTTCCGCCTTTTATTGCATGAATTATTGACAATTTATCAATGCATCAATTTATGGCGGCCATAAAAGAACACAGAATTGATCTGCACTTGATGAAACGAAGTGAGTTCACAAAGAGAAGCGAAGACAAAGGATGAGCAGTGAAGTTCAGGTACTCTTCCTAAGCCTAGTCCCAGAGATGGTGAACTAGCACAAGGGTGTGTTTTTGATGGACATTCTGTATGAAGACAGCGATTATGGATGAGGAGATGAAGAAGGCCAAGGAGAAGTAAACAGAGGAGAAGTAAATGTCAAGACATTATCATCATCATCATTACTATGATCATTATGATTGTCATCATCACTATCATCGTCATCACTGTCCATATGTTAATTTTCATTATCATCACCATCATCAGAATTCTTTCTAGTATTTATCGTCATCAATGTGATCACTATCTTTTATTACTGTCAGGACCTTATCTTCATAATCATAATCAACATGATGAAGAATTTCATTAACATTTCCAGCACCACCACCCTGATCACTATCCTCTCCACCACCACCATCACGATCACTATTCTTCATCATCGTCATCATTGCCATCATCATGTCAAGTCAAGTCAATTTTATTTATATAGCGCTTTTAACAATTGACATTGTCGCAAAGCAGCTTTACACAATAAAAAGATGTAAGTCTGTATGCAATGTGTATGAATCAAAATGATAAGATTGTCCCTGATGAGCAAGCCGAGGGCGACGGTGGCAAGGAAAAACTCCCTGGGATGGTAATAGGAAGAAACCTTGAGAGGAACCAGACTCAACAGGGAACCCATCCTCATCTGGGTGATAACGGATGGCAGGGATTGATCAGCATAATAATGTGTACTGGAAGTTCAGTGTAACAGGAGAGTCCAGTTTGTTCCTGGAGGCTCGGGTAGACTGTAGGAGATTCCAGTTCGGAGCTATCGAACAACTGAAGTTACAGGTCCCCAGAGCATCAATCGATGATAGGACAGTCTTACCACCACCACCACCACCATCGTCATCATCATCATCGTCATCATCATCATCATCATCATCATTGTCGTCATTACAAGAAACTCTGACCTCTTTCTCTGTCTCTGTGTCTATTTCTCTGTCTTTCCAACTCTTTTCCTACTTGCTTTTCTCTCTCTCTCTCTCCCTCTCTCCCTCTCTCTGTCTGTCTCTCTCTGCAGTCTGCAAACGCTTGACTAATGGTTGACTCGGAGGACTTCCAGCCTGAGGGAGAGGACCGGTATTGATTGGCTGGCTGCCTGACGTGGAAGCCAATCAGTGAGTAATTGTTAATGTGCTGGTGGGCGGAGTGTGGTCTGTGATGCCCTGGCAATGGGACTCCCAATGCCAGGGCTCATTAATCCAAATAAATCAAAGGAAAGCCTGATACAACTGTGGTTCTTTCAAAAAAACAAAACAAAAAAATGGATACAACAAGCTTGAACAAATGTGCTTAACTGTTCATTAAATTACATTTATTAAAAGGACTTCTAGAATATATTTTTATTAAATTACTTTACATAAAATAGTCTAGCACGATACAAGCCAAAGGTTGAATCGTGATAGGCTATTTTAATTTCATTTTGATTTAATTCATTTCCTAAAGCTAAATTATACACTAACATTGATTTAATGATCTCCGGGGTATTTCCCCTGCAGAGCTTCCACTCACAAGGAATTATATATTCGGTCAATTTCAATGAAGCAAAGTGAAGATTTCTGAATTTCTTCTTCAGCTCGCACTAACACACATCAGCTCCAACACAAAGGGCTAATTGTCGAGTCGAATCACATGCACGCTGTGTTTAACAGCCGCTCAGAATCGTTGCAGATCGAAACCGCTCGAAAGTGGAAGATTTATGAAAGCAAAAGTGGAGTGAATATCAGTAAAAATAGCAGCGCTTGTTAGTCAAGATGAACATGCTGCGTGGGTCTCCGACAGCGTGAATGAGAACGAGGCACTTAATGATAACACAAGTAAATGTCAGAGCGGGATATGAAGAAAGAAATACAATCCGAAAAAAAAAAATGATGTGCTGGATCAGGTGCTATTTTATTACCCTACCAATAATAATAAAATCGTAGACGCTAGATTTAAACAAATTTTGTGACTGAGTGAATAATGTGATCTTTAGAAGTAAGAGTATGACATAACTACCTGATGTGTATTTCAACATTTAATGAGACAACACTCAGATGATTTGCAAAGCTGGCATACCCCCTGGCGACATTCTAGTATTTGTGGCGCCCCGCCACTGTATCAACATCGGCCACCGCGGACTCATTTTCTACTTCTGTATTATTTACAATGCTTCAAATCCCATTTAGTTGCAAACAAAGCACTGATTCGTTCAGCCCCATCTGTGAATAACTCCGCCCCTACGTGGTCATTAACATACTATAGTTCATGCTGTTGAACGCTCGGTTTACGGAAAGTGATTTAGCGCAACAGCGATCAGTTTTGTTAACAAAGCTCTCCAGTAAAATGAAGATATTGGAAGGGGAAGTGAAGAAGTAAGAAGGTTGACTCTTCACGAAAGGACCCGACTCTTCGAATACGTTATTAGCGTATCTAATACGTTATTAGCAAACATGTAAGGAAGCTGGCTAGTAAGAAGCGGTACGTTAATGTCACTCACTCACTCATCCGCTTTACAGGGTCGCGATGGTCCTGGAGCTTATCCCAGGAGACTTATTGTATGAGGGTATGAGGCGGGGTGCCAGTCCACAGGGCACATACATACATAAACACACTCACACACTCATTGCTATACTACAGGCAATTTGGGAACATCAATTAGCCTAATCTGCATGTCTTTGGACTGTAGAAGGACACCGGAGTACCCGGAGGACACCGAATATGGAACCTGGAGGTGCTAACCACTAAGCCACTGTTCCGCCATGTTAAAGTTAGATTACAGCAGACCAAACCTTATCGGTTAATATAATTATAATTGGTTACATGATGGTTAATGATTACTCATTAATATCTCTATTTGGGTGTTAAAATGTTTGCCTGACAGTGAAGATCTTTCTATCTTTCTTTCTTTCTTACAGTTCTGAGCTCATGTCCAGTTAATAATCTGACTAATAGAACAATTATACAACCGTTAGTTCAGCTCTGCTAATTTGATTAGCTGAGCGCCATTCCAAGAGTGCTTACAGTTACCCGCATAACCGCGCTGAGACGATGAAATATCTGTAGCATTCGTGTCCACCAGGTTAGATTCAAATTCTTGCATGAGTCCCAATGCCACCGTTACTACAGTAGAGTTAGAGGCGTCGTAAAATCTTAAAATCTGAAAACTTGTCATGTCAATATCACAATCGGCTATGACCAATATATTCCGACTTAGTCGGAATTGTAAATAAAGAAGTATAATCTGCTCCAAATATCATTCCAATCAAACAATAATTGTACAACAGAAAAATTCTTTTTAATTTGGTGACATGTTTAGTAATTTAAACGCTCAGGTTAAGAGCTAATGCAGGCAAATATGTTCAACAAGAAATAAAAAAATGTGCAACATTAGCAAAACAACATGGAGAGGCGTACAGTACGAGGACTTCTAATTGTGCAGAATAACAGAACACAGTTATGAGAGTTAAAAACTACCGTTATGTATAAAACCTATATAATCACCTGCTACACTAATGCACTAATCCCAGTGTTTCACTAGTGCTTGGATACCATCAAGGTAGAAAGTTTTTTCAGTACTTCGGAGACATGATCGGACGGCCTGATTGTCAGTCTGAAGCGCTGGCCTCCCAGGAACTTCTTTAATGCTTCAAGCATGTGGAAAGGACTATATGGGGGCATGCGAGGTCAGAACTATATGGAGATGTGGCATTACAGTTCATACAGTTTCATTAATGTGCACGTGGTGTTGGTGGATATGTGTGTGTGTAGTTCCCACCGAGAGATGCGTCTCTTTCACAAGTTGATGACAAGTTACCCATCGATGTTCAACAATACGTGTAAGATTCTAAACACATCGGGGCTACAAAGAGATGTGAGATTTTCACAGCATTACTAGCTAACCCTAGAAAAGCACCAGCTACTGTAATACACATCTTGTCACTATGGTAACGTGAGCCGTATATGTACTGTAGGTCACGTCAGGTTACAGTATGTCTAAGCAGCTGGAGACCTGCAACACTCTTTGGGGTAATGAAAAAAAAAAACATATATTACTTTGTGATACATACTGTATGTTCTGAGCTCGCGGAGCCAGGCGTGTGTTTTTAATGCGGCGGCTGATTCGAGCGCGCAGAGTGGCAGCGGTGGGAGCCTAGGGATGCATGATGGGAGAAAAAGAAAAAAAAGCATGCTGGGAAAATTAATCTATAAAAACACTGACATGCACCCCAGAGAGAGAATGAGAACGAAAGAGGGAGCTAAGTGAGTTGAAATAAAGACTGATAATGAGAGGGTGGGCAGGGCGGTGTGAGGTGGGTGAGAGAGAGAGACAGAGAGACAGAAAAAGAGAGAGAGAGCATGAGATGAGGGCTCCCACTGTGATGATGTTTATTAATATTTGTCGATGTGTAATTTAATAAGAGACACACAGCTGGTTCTGGCACAAGCAGACTGAAGCTAAGTTTAGCACCGGAGCCTGAGTGGCGCGGCAGGACATCGCCTAGAGGGGGACGACGGGGAAAAAAAAAAAGCCTCTATTTTACCCCTGTCTCTCACACCATTCACTCATCTCCACTTAGTGTCTCTCTTCTTGTCGTGAGACAACAGCGGGAGCGAGGACATGCTTATTCAGATAAGCTCGATGCATGCTGACACATTGTATTCCCGTGACTAGCGCAGACTAGCCGGATAGATGGACGTTAAAAGCTCCCGAAGACTTCCAAACCCTCGCTCTACATACACAGCCGTCTGCAATTACTAAATAAATAATACTTCACATGTTGACTCGTGTTCAACTCGTGTTGAACGTTTAAACAGGTAAATAATAATTAAAACAACTATAAAGAGAGCCAACCAATCACCAACTATGTCCCCGCCCAGTCTCCGCCCACAATCGCATATTCTTTACCTATTACTCCAGCTGTTATTGTTTTTCTCATTGAATCTGCTCTGATGGGACGGTTTATTGCATCATGCTGTTTGGGTATATACTGTATATGTGTGCATGTTTGTGTGTGTGTGTGTGTGTGTGTGTGTGTGTGTCTGTGTATGTGTGTGTGGACTCACAGGGTTTAATAGGACAGTCAGGAAAAGCTCTCCTCCCTTGATGCTCTTGTCCAGCTCTTTCGGGCCTCCTGGATATTCCTTGTAGAAGATGGTGTGTGTGAATAAGCCACAGGTCTGACGTGGCAGCACCTACACACACACACACACACACACACACACACACACACGAATATAATACAAATGATATATATCTTGTTTGGCCGTGAGAACAAGAATCATCCGTTTTCTCTGATGTTCCTTCACGCTGTCGCTGATTAACTCACTATAACAGCACACCTCAAGATTGTCCTTGTTTTGACTGTCGTCTTCGTCAATACGGCTCATTTTGCCATGTTAGGACGCGAAGCTAAAAATGCCTCGCTGAGCAAAAAGAAACAATTCAGAGGGGGGAGAAAAAGGTAAATGCTGACGCGCTGTTGTTAACAAGAACGAGGGAGAGAGTACTGTAAGATAAAGTAGGAGAGAGCACGAGTGAAGTGGGAAAGATAACACAGTAACGTTCGCTCTGTGTCTTATTACAGCAACCTAGATTGTGCTCTCTCTCTCTCTCTCTCTCTCTCTCTCTCAGACAGAATTATGAACAGTTGCAAAAAGATGTGGATCAGACCGGACAGATGGCCTTGATTTAATATTTTAATCTGCACCACCGCCCAAAATTCAATTCCGGCGCCACCGCACTAAATCCAGCATCCTACTGTCATGCTGGCAAATTATAGCCCTGACTCTACCTGTTCCATCCTCTCTCTCTCTCTCTCTTTCTTACTGTCTGGCAAAAGAGATGAATTATTGCTCCCATCACAATTCTGTCTCATGCACCCGAGTGAAAAGTGCCAGATCACAGTTTGCTCTTCTCGTTTGGATTGGGATCAAGAACAAAAATGGCTCTTAATAATAATACCAGTCTGGGAATGGCGTTTTTTTTTTTTTTTTTCCCAGTGAAAAGTATTCAGTGTTTGGTGTACTGTAGATGGATGAGGTTGAAGGAGTCAGAGCATCGCTGTTAGCCTTCTGACATTACACGTGCTTTTATTCAAATCAGTTTATAAGTGAATGCGGTTTTCGAGTAGCTCTCAGGAAGCAGAGATCCTTTGCTAAATATACCACAGCGCTGTTGAATTCATGAATCCTGATTGGTCAGAAGGTCTTGGTTCAGCTGTACTACATTAAACTAGACCTGTTATGCAAAATTTTGTTTAGTTTTCACCCATTTTTAGATACACTCTTGGCTCTCGAGTGTATGTACAGAAATTCATACTGTATATTCGACGCCTTTTAAAAATTTTTGGACAAGCAACAACTGAATCAAATACAGTAAATGAACACCCCACAACATTGTGACCTCATACAAGAAATCCCTGGCTTGTTACGCTTCTATGGTGTTTTATGGTTGAGGCGAGGTTCAGGGGAAGCTCATTTACATAGACACTGAAATGGCATGTTCGGAAAAATAGAGAAACATACATACACAGATTTTGGTGTGTACTGAGCTCTGAGACCTACAATACTGTGCAAACCTCTTGAACCACCTCTGATGCCTTCATATTTTGTTTACAGCCTGCCGTTCTTGTATTTTTTAAGGTAGTCTTGAGGAATAGCTGAGCAGTTTCACAGGAATGTTTATTGCTTGTGATGCCACACAGTAACCTATGGATAAAAACATCTAATGTAAGGCCTGAACATCTAATTAAAGATGATCCGGCTGGTGATTATTATACCCGTGATGCTGAATGCTGAGTGGTTATAATAGACGAGAGGGGAAATGAGGTCGCTGCTGAGGTAGGTACACAAACAACCTTTTTTTTATTGTATCTTTAGGCACTTTGCAGCCTGTTGCAGTAAAACATTTGTTCACAATATTTGAATTTTCAATCATTTTATTTCATTTCATATGAAGAAACGAAGGGTGGCTCAAGACACCTATATGTACTATATGTTACTTTGTTAATGAAATTGTAAAATATGGGACCTTTAATACAGTAATGACTTCCAGAGGTACATGCTCTACGTGATCTAAAGGTTACAGTTACAGTACTTTTGGATTTACATTTTACACTTCAATTAAATTCAAGATTTACACTTAAATTAATATTAAGAAGAAATCATAGCATTGTACTGTGTTTGAGAAACTGCTCCATTAAGAAATCAGTAGAGCTGTGAATCACCATAGATCTTTGGTCATTGCAATTTTCAATTTTGAGTTCGATGCAATTCTAAATGATGCTACTGTTTTTTCTTTGATTTCTTTCAAGTAGAAATTGAGGTTTGAGGTTTTGATGTATGTACAAAAGTGAGTACATTCCGCTAGGTTAAGTATATCATCTCAAAGGTCAATACTATAGAAATGAAAATTGGGTATATTTTAGAGTAGTAAATGTGCAGCTTGTATAACAATACATATTTACTGTACTCTGAAAATAACTCAATATACAGCCATAAATCTGTACTGCTATACAAGCTGTTACACAAGCTGCACATTGACTACTCTAAAGCATATTCACGTTTAATTTCTATATCATTTCTCTCTTGTGAACATACAGCATAATAAAGTGGTTGCTGAAATGTGAGAGGTATACTAACTTTTGTGAGATACTGTATTATTGATTGGTTTAAAACCTGCCAAAAGTATAAAAAAAAAAATTAAAACACTTGTAACTTGTCCAAAGCGATAATCTGCCACTCCACACTCCAGTCCATTAGGTGGTGGTATTGCAATAATTGCTAATAAAGTCAAAAGAAGAAGAAGCAATACTAACACAAAATGTGAGTATTGGCAGAAGATGCAATTGTTTTTTATGTTCTACAAAAGATGTGGTATATTTTTAAAGAATTCATACATTTTAGACCAACTTAATTTAATAAAATAAAATGTGAATCAGTACTGAATTAGATCAAGTAAATTGCATAACAGATTAAATTGCACAGCT
This sequence comes from Clarias macrocephalus, assembly GCA_011419295.1. Taxonomy (NCBI): domain Eukaryota; kingdom Metazoa; phylum Chordata; class Actinopteri; order Siluriformes; family Clariidae; genus Clarias; species Clarias macrocephalus. The sequence continues at coordinate 28,070 of JAAGKR010004863.1, read as the reverse complement.
CTAGTAATTAGCATTTGATGAATTTGAGGAATGACAAAATAATAATAATAATAATAATAATAATAATAATAATAATAATAATAATAATAATAATATTTTTTTAAAAGACCTAGCACACACAAATTCTCAGTAAAGTGTTTTAATACAAGTAATACAGACCCGTTTTCAGTGTTTGTCTTTTATTTTTTATGCAGGGCTTGTCTTTCTTTCAAAGATCTCATCAAAGTCAGTGTGCCATTGTCTTTGGCGTGCAACGCGACAGCTAAATTACGGGAATTCAACGATTCCTCTTGACGTTCGGCCTCTTCCAACAGGAATAAAAAGGAAGTTGACGCACATGAACGAGCACTCTGGTACATTTAATAAAAGAGGGGTGGCATCTGCTTCGCCCGATCCTCTGAGCCTTCGACAAAATGTGGTGAATCATCGGCGTGGGGACAAAGAAGAAACAAAAACACTGACATTTTCATACTGTGAAATGACTTGACTTCTGAATACCGAGTGAGATGGAGTGGTAAATTTTAGCATATGAATGTTAATATTAACAAATGAGAGAAAGAGAGAGGGAAGGACTTAAAAGCAAAAAATTATTTTATACCGTTTCTATGAAAACCCCACATGCTATGCTATTGAAAGTACTTAGTTCAAAAGTTACATCAATATATTTGTAGAACTTTGTCTGAGGCATGTGTTCTTTAATAGCGTCTAGACCACTTCACAAGTACTTACCAATGAGTACAAAAAGAATAGCTTGGATAGAAAATGCTGACTGAAGAGGCAGATATATCGTGACATGTAGTTACATCAAACTGTCTGATTATGGCACTGGACATTATATCATTCCTTTCCTCAGGCGAGATTTAAGTCTGAATATGGAAGTGCATCATTTTTCTCAACTCCGTCCTACTCTAATACAGGGCTTATAACAAGAAATATTTTTGTACCTAAAAGTTTCTACATTTTCAACACTCGATTCAAAAACTTGTTTTGTTCCACATATTCAGTAAAAGTTATATATATATAATTTTATTGATACTATGTTGCTTTTCTCTATTCAAAGACAACCTATTAACCATACTAGATTATATTTACTAGCTATGAAATGTGGATTTGAGTATCCACCAATGAATCAAAATAGCTTCCTGGTAAAATTATATACGGTGAGGTACACCCTGGACAAGATGCCAGTCCATCGCAGGACACATGTGTACGCATACTACGGGCAAATCAGGGAATACCAATTAGCCTAATCTGCATGTCGTTGGACTATGGGAGGAAACCAGACAACCCAGAGGAAACCCACCAAGCACAGGAAGAACATGCCAACTCCAGAGCTCACAGAGGCAGGAATCAAACCTGTATCCTGGAGGTGCAAGGCGACAGAGATAACCACTAAACCATCGTGTCGCCTTAAAGTACCAGTAAATGTTTGGACACACTTTCAAATGAAATGGTACCATTTTGCACTGCAAAATGATGCTGAAGGCATCTCATCTGAACAGTAAATATTGAGATGTATCTGATACTTATTCTCTGCAAAGCCTTTATAACGGCTCGAATCTGAGGTTCCGTTTGTTAATTGATGATTTCTGAGGCTGGTAACTCTAAATGAAGTTTTGGTCTTGTTTAACTGTGATAGGAGCCAGTTTCATCATGGTGCTTGATGGGTTTTACAAATGCACTTTACAGTACTTCTCTGACAACAACTGTTTCGGAACAGCTGACCTACATGTCTTGAAGTAACAAATGCATGTTGGTGTTATTACTAAATTATCTAATTCCACATGTGTTATTTCATAGTTTTGTTGAAAATAAATCTAGGAATTAAATCCAAACTTGTTTCCAAACTTTTGCTTGGTACTGCATATACTACATTTTATAAGAATAATATTAATTATAACAACAATAAGCATTCATCTAAGATGTTTTAGCAAATTTATTACAATTTGGCTCAATATCGTCTCTTCACAATGATCATATTTGCACAGTTTTAATTTAATGGATAGATACTATGAATTGTTGTGTTAGTTTTCCTTTGCCTGTTCCTATTGTTACCATATGTGTGCAAGGTTCAGTGTGCCAACTTAACTTGCTTGCAGGATGAGAGGCTGTTTAACTGCAGAGCCACAGGACACCAAAAACACCCGAGTCCACAACATATCTGTCATCTCGCAGGAACAATGCACAATAAAGCCCATGACTTTTTAAAGCTTAATGGGAATTTCCATGTTCCATAATATTTCCATGTCTGGAAAATGTGCTTGTAGTTTTAATTTATCATGACCATACAAACCCCACTATAGATATAATTATCTGTTTTCTAATCTAAAACAGAATTCTGACACAGAGCCAGAGAACTTTAATCAATGCTAATATGACCCTTGGGGCACATGAGATATCATTAGCTCTTTCAAGGTTCAATCACAACAGAGTCGTTATTCAAATTATGTTTACATTCATGACAAAATGTTAGCTATTTATTTACACTGTACCAATGTTATATAAATTAAGTTCAAACGAGGCCCCTAAAAAATCAGCTTCTCTCAAATTGCTAGCATTGCTAATCAAGATTAGGAATTAGTATCAAGGAGCATCCCTAATCAACAGGGGGCCAATCAGCAGCCTAGACAAAACATTACCGGTGACACTTTGTGTAAGTCCCGTAAAAAAACCGCCGTCGCTGTCTGCGGGGTCTGTGTGTCTTCAGAGTTTTGTATGTAGCAGCAGTGAGCTTCGTAGTACATTCATGCACCTCGTTTGCTATCTTCGTTCTAGTTCATTCCAAAGGTGCTCGATGGGGTTGAGATCAGGGAACTCATCAACTGAACCAAACTCATTGAACCATGTCTTTATAGTCCTTGCTTTGTGCACTGGGGCACAGTCATGTTGGAATAGAAAAGGACAGTTCTCGAGACAAAGTTGGAAGCATATCATTGTCCAAGATGTCTTGGTATATTGAAGCATTAAGGTCACCCTTCACTGGGGATAAGGGGCCTGATTGAAACACCTGAATTCAATAAATAACAGGTTTGGCCAAATACCTTTGTCCATATAGTGTACAGTATGTAAAATTGTTAATTCATGATGACATCCACAATATTAAGTGACATTTAGTAAACATGTGTATATATATTTTAGAAGTGCTGTCAGTGAATCATGTGTCACTTCCCTCTGGACTGCCAGTGAATATTCAAGAATTTGATTTACTTTCATTCTAAATTGATGAAACATCTTCTTCTGGCTCTATGCAGGCCATTTTATACTAGATGTTTTTTTTTCCCCGTCTGAAGCTCATTTTTACCATGTGTCACACACAGCAGTTACACTTTTAACAAGCTTTCAATTCACACCAGTGTACAATGCAGATCCTTGCATCATGCTGAGCTTGCTGCCGCTATTCTTTTTCACTTGTGTACATAAAAGAACTCTAACGACCATGAGAAATCACTCAAAAAAAAAAATTAATGGCTAGATGGTTCGTTTTATTATGAGTTAGGTAGGGTAGTGGAAATTTATAGGAATTGCCAGAAAACGTAGAAACATAGAAAGGTATCAGTATGTTTTATATCTTATTTCTTCACAGCGGACCAAAATTCGGACGTCTGCTAACATGAGTTATCGCTTATAAGCTGAAAAGACCTTTATATGAGAATGTCTTTAACCAACTCTGAGAATATCGGGATCCAGACACTGGTAACTATGGATTAAAACTTCCTTTTAATCTCCAGTATAAAACTCTACATCAAGCATATAACTTCTTGTGGTAACATGCATATATTATATTGTATCTGACATACATGTGTGTACTGTACCCGTGATATAAAAATTTTAAATATGGCAAAACATAGACTGAAAAAATTATTACTGTATCAACATATTAAAATTTCCAATTATTCAAGTAAAATATGTAGGATAAAAATATGTAATAAAAATAATTTGGTTCATGATTCTAATTTATGTTAAACTCATTAAATAAAATCAAAAACTTATTTTATTGTAGCAACATTCACTCTATCAGTATATAAAAGATAAACCAAGCCTTAATTACTTTCATGAGTTTAGGAAAAATATTTATCAAGTCAGTTTGCAGTTTGTGAAATGCCAAATCAAATGTTCTTTGTTTAAATAAAACACCCTAAAATTAGCAATCAATACACTACATTATTACATATTACATAGATATATTAACCGAACACATTTCTGCAATAGGACCTCACTAAAATATTAATCCTAGCTACAACTCTGGTTGAAGTTTGCCTTAGGAAGTAAGTGTGTGGAACTTCTGCAGCTGAGACCATTTTTCACAATTGTGACAGCCACAATGACTCACTTTAATGATTCAATTCTTTCAAACTACCGCGTTAAGTGAATTAAACCGTAAAAGTTTGATACACTACTAAAAACAGACTTCCAGCAACATTGAAAAATTTGATCACATGACCCCACAGTAACCCTGCATTTACAGTTTCTTTCTTTACAACAGCACAACTTTGCAACTAACAAACTTCTATTCATTTTCTAAAAGTACACAGCAAAAAGTGATATCTTAGCTAGTTAAAATATCAAATTTAGTCAAGTTTAATACACTTAATTAATATAGGGGTTTTAATTGTAAATTTCTTGTTTGATTAACAGATAATTTTGGTAATTTTGTCAAAGGATCAATACATTTATGTCTATTAAAAGATTTGTCTAGAAATAGCCTAATTGATCTTACAAGTGGCTTAATCAAGTTACATTAAGAAACTATAGCTACATTTGACTAGATTCAGGATATCTGCACTTACTAAGATATCACTTTTGCCGTGTAAAAGAGCATTCACAATGCAGTGTCCAGGTAAGGCTATAATTATATTAGGTTATATAAGGTTATAATAAAAGTACTATTAAATTGCACCTTATACTGTACCTGTCAAATACAACAGCAAAGCTAGAAAAGAGAAAAGCAACTTTACAAACTAGCTTTTTAATGCGGAGGTCCTAAATCTTGTAAAGCTCATATTTTTTTAGTAAAAAGACTTTTTAATATTTTAGTTTTTAAAAAAAAAATTTTTTTTTGTTGTTGTTTTCTATCACATGCTTTAAACACTTATCCTAGCAACTTCTAAATAAAAAAAAAACAGACCAGAATCATAAATCATTAAGATTATAAATCTGTATCTAAGGTAGAATTATAAATTCAAGAAACCCACCTGTGCGGCTGAACACATACACACAGATACACAAATGTTATTTTCAGTCTAGCTAGTTATGTTGCGTATGTTAACAGGAGCTTTTCAAATTGTCTAATAGGATATTAAATTACAACAGAATTCGACCAAGCAGAATAATTAACCTGTCAAAAAAAAACAATAAAATTTATGAAAAGCCACACAAAAGTTAAATTTAGTCTTCCCTTCACTGATGATACTTTTTTTTTTTTCTGACACCATTATACTCCAGATTCCACTTCATTTTGCTGAGCTGCTAAGTGGTGAAATCAGTGACTGGAACTCTTCGGGCGAATGACAGTCATCTATGTTTTCATTCTCTGTCAGGTTTAGACAAACTCTTCTGACCTGATGATTTTCCCATGGTTAAAAGTGTTACAAAGGACTGACCCTAGATGCTCCTTTCATAAATGCTAACCATGAATTCTTGGTAAGCATCGCTGTCTTCCAATACCAACAGTCTGGGTTTGATTATGAGGTTTGGTAAGAGCCATTCTGATTTTAATCAGGAAATCCATCATTAAATTCTGTAGAAATTGTGAAACACATCATGCTTTGGAACAAATGGAACTAAGCTGCAGTATGCAGTCAGATACTGTTACAAAAAAAAAAAAAAAAAAACCAACACCTTTTAGACAATTAGAATCAATAACTTGGAAGCATTATAACATAAGATATGGTATATTTGTTACTTGAACATGCTTCCTGTATATTCATATTCTGTTTTGTTGAGGATTAGTTCTCCAGGCTCCCTGAAGGACTTTGTAGGATCTCATTTTTGGCTCTCATTTTCAGTCCAGTCCCTGTACCTGACCAGTTTCAGAGGAATGGCTATTGTTTAAGCCACACAATGACCTACTGTATGAATCATACAAACATAAAAAAAATCTAACCTCAAGCACGAACCAATAAGAAACAGGTGCAGATGAAATACAGATTAATTGATGGCTGCTATCAAAGCAACCCGGTCTTCAGTAACGCCTATTCTAATATTTTAATACTGGATATTTGAGTCTCATGAGCTGTAATCTGTATGAAATATTTAATATTTCATGTGACGTGTAATGAATCTGTAACATGCTGTATGATGGTTTCACTTTCTGGGGGGAAAAAAAATCAGATCCTAATTTTTCAAGATGCACTGTATACAGTAAAAACGTTTGGACACAAGTTTGCCTTTATTTTCTACATTTTAGAACAATCTTGTTTTTTCTTTTTAAACTCTGAAATAACACATATGGCATTAGGTAATTAAGTGACAACAGTCAGTCTTGCAAGAACAGTATTGTGTCAAGTACATTTGCAAAACCCATAGAGCACCATGATGAAACTGTCTCACATGAAGACCTTCCCAGGGAAGCGAGACCAAAACTCACCTCGTTCATTGAGAGTTACCAGCCTCAGAAATCACCAATTAACCTCAAACAGCACCACAGATTACAGCCGTTATGAAGCTTTACAGATCCTAAGTAGGAGATACATCTCAATATCAACTGTTCAGAGGAGATTCCTGGATGCTGTATTTTGGACGCCTTGGAAGAACATGGAATTAGTTGGTGTGTCCAAATTTTTCGACTTGTAGTGTACATACAGTATAAAACACCTAACTAAAACAATGAAGGATCCTTAATGGACAATTTGTTCTGTTTGTCTAATAACATGTTTGCTCATTAGCTCATGAGCTGAATCTAAATTTGCTTTACACAAGTAACGCTATTGACAATTGGTTCTGTTTAAACATGCAATGTGTGTGTGTGAGAGAGAGAGAGAGAGCGAGAGAGAGATTCTGAGCTGAATACACTTTGGGAGATTTTATCTGCGCCTCGCTGAGTGTCTTTTGAACAAACCATTATTTATTTGTGCGCGTGTGTGTATGTTGTGTCTAGATCCTCTCTGGGACGTTTTATATTGTCTTTCTTCAAGTGTCCGAGGGAGATTATTAATTCTGCTCGAATATATAAGTGTGTAAATCCTGTTTGTGGTTGTGTGTGTGTATTTTAGCCTCATTGATTTGCAGTGGATGCTCTGTGGAGTGTTGTAGCTTTGCCTCCAGTGTATGTGCACGTGTGTGTGTGTGTGTGTGTGTGTGTGTGTGTGTGTGTTTCTCCAGGAGAGAGTCTCACTGCATATTTCATGAGGGTACCAATGTTACAGCCCAGAGGACACACAAACATACACATACTCAGACACAAAGACGCACTGGTGCGCACCCACACAAACCCTGAATCCTATTGTTACTCTGAACATTATAATGTGGTTTGAGGCCATGTATATTAAGTCTATATTAGCTGTCTCACACACTGAACTCAGACCACGCACATGAACACACACACACACACATACAGTACAGTACTGTATGAAGCTATATGGACAAATTTTCCCTTGAGTTAAAAAATCATTGTGTGCTAAGGTCTGTGAATTTAAATGTGTATGTTGCTCACCATGATGTGGTTATGGACAAAGCCCTTGCGGTATCGTGCAGGTTTCAGATGAGGATACTCCTCGGTGCTGGTCACGCGGATGCCCCATGCCCTCTTCCACGCTTCGTACAGCTGCATGTGCACCGGATACACACCCGAGTGATGAGGCGCTACAGCGTAGCCCATGTCCACAGGAATACCGTGCTCCTAGACACACACACATATACTGTGTACAACAGCATGCACATACAGTATGCACACTATTCACATTCCCAAGTACAGATTTTCTTGAACTGAAATACCGTTCTATTTTTGCACAAGTTGTAAGTGAAAAGGTAGAAAACACAAGAATTTTCACTTGGCGACAATAAGTCCAAATAATTTTCCACGCTGGGAAAGTTATGGGTATTCAGAGTGGGGTCAAGCAAGTCATCTACGAGGTATTAACCCTGCTGAGTTTCATACAATTTTTTTTTAAATAAGACAAAAACACTTGCCTTGAAGTCCTTGTCCTTGAAGAATGTTATTTTCTGTCAAATGTTGTAAGATGTAAGCAAATTTATTTCAAATTTTTGAAATAAAGCAAATCTAGCACCATAATATCTATCTATCTATCTATCTATCTATAGATTTAATACTGGCTATTTTTATTATGGCCAATTCATACATAAAAAAAGATTTCTCAAGCTAAAAAAAAAGCTCCCTAAATGTGATAATCTGGTCATCCAGTACATTCAGGTCATCAGCTGACTTCATTTTTTGCCACGTAACGTTGCTGAGTCTCGACCTGAGCAACTGAAGCAAGCCCAGATCATAACACTGACTCCAGAGGCTTGTACAGTGGACACTATGCATGATGGGCGCATTGCTTCATGCGCTTCCCTTCTTTAACCTGATGCGCTCATAATATGGTCAATCTGGACTCATCAGATCACACAAACATTTCCACTGCCAATCCAAGTCCAACCGTTATGCTCCCAAGCAAACTGAAGCCTTTTTTTAAAAAGTGCTTTTCTTATTGCTAAACAGCTGTTTAGTCCCAACCCTTGGAATTCTCATCACATTGTGTGGTCAGAAATGCTCTTTCACTATTATAAATACAAGAATTTACACAAAAATTTGCCACAATCCTTTCCAGTTGTGTAGCCCAATTCCAGTAATTTAAGTTGTCCTTAGGTGTTTATGTTGCTTGATGCAGGCCAATAATTCGACCTGATTTTTATCCAGGCAGTGTACTGTAGGCTGCCAATATTTGCACATGTGGTCAAACTGAACATAACCGATGCCAGTTTTATTATTTCACAGTGTCTAGAATAGCACTTGATCCAGCACATCGTATTGTTTTTGTGTTTTCGTAAACAAGGAAATTATGATGTGGGGATGAAATGTAGGACGTTTCAACACACTTTTAAGGACAAACTGGCCGATCACTCATCTCCTACCTTTATAGCTTTTATCAGAAAGTTCTTATAAAATGTTTCTTTCCCTTAACTTTTTTTCCTTGAGAGAAGCAAAGACAGTGTTCTCTCTCTTGTTCTTCACGTAAAATTACTGCTGCTTTTAATGACTGACTTAATACTGTACTGTACATAGTGACACAAGTACCGCTTGCAATGGCGGTTCATCTTTATAAAATTTGTTGTTATAAAAAGTAGAATCTTGCATAACTACGACCAGAGGTGGAAAGCGTAATAAAATTTAGTACTCAAGTAAAAGTACCGTTACTTCAGTGACATTTTACTGAAGTACGGGTAAAGTTACCAGTCTAAAAATATACTCAAGTAGAAGTAAAAAGTAGGTCATAGAAAAGTTACCAAGTTACTTCATTTAACAGCGGGGGTGGAATGGGGGATTCTAATGTAGTTCAAAATAGACAAGCGGATATAAATCTCGAACTACAGTGGAACCTCGGATTGCGAGTAACGTGGTTTACGAGTGTTCCGCAAACCAAGCAAAGATTTTAAATCATTTTTTATTCAGAAACCGAGCAAGTATTAGTTTACGAGCGCCGAGTATCATGCTTCACACATGTGACTCTTATTTTGACACCAAGCGTCACTCTATTTATTTTTGGGGGCTGTGGAACGAATAATTTGAGATTTCATTATTTCTTATACAAAATGATGATTTGGTTTAAGAGTGTTTTGGAATACCAACCCAACTTCCGGAACGAATTATACTCGTAATCCAAGGTTCCACTGTAGTTGTTTTTTATTGAAGGAACACCTTTGCATAATAAAACTGTTGCCTTTCTTGTGCTTGAAAATCAAAGTGGTTGTTTAAATATGGCCAGGGGTTTGCTCCATAATAATGTGATGGTATTTCGCTTTCAGCTCAGTAATGAATATGATTTAAAATGTAGTGAATTACAATACTTCAAACAAAACATACTTAAGTAAAAGTAAAATTACAGATTTGAAAAACTACTTTAAAAAGTAGAAGTACATAAAAACTACTCAATTACAGTAAAGCGAGTAAACGTAATTCGTTACTTTGACTACGACGCTAACTCCACCCTCCTGCACAATTCTCATGCAAACAGTTCTGACATTGAAGACTGCCAGTCGCTCATCGTAATGTATTCCTGAAGTACAAGAATATGCTTGAATATCATGTTGCTGTTTTGTGTAGCTGTCAAAATTTTTCCTTATTAGTTCTAAACAAAATAAATCATCAGTGGCATGTAACCTTGGTGCAACGATACAGTGAAGACAATATTATAGAAATAAAAGATGATGGGTGTATGTATGAGATATGGATCTGCCTTGTTTGTGTCTTATACCTATCAGTTCTACAGATTTTATGTCCTTTCTTATAGCCACGGTGTCACGCGGTGTACTTTATGCCTTGGTCTTCAATAAGAAGGTCCAGGCTTGAAACTAACACTAACAGTGTGGAGGCCATACGTTATATAGAACGTGAAATATCAGAGAACAAAATGTGAAGTACAATAAATTAGTATGTTTACTTGGGTAGAACTTTAGGTTAGCTAGGTTATGTTAAGTAGAACACAGACACACACACACACACAGGCAGAGAGGCACATAAAACAGGGACATGATGAAACAAAAAAAAAGAAAAAAGAAAAATATTACGCAAGTCAGATAGTGAGCACAGCAGGTGTTTAATAGGGGTGAGTGCACAAGCTGAGACACACACACACAATCTAACCTACACAGGATACTGGCAGTGATTAAGTTTGAACCCAGTGGACATATTGGTGTTTAATCACACAGGAAATGAAATGTGTCCTCTGAGCCTGGATCTAAAGCCAGTATGTGTGTGTGTGTGTGTTTGTGTGTGTGTGTGTGTGTGTGTTGTGTGTGTGTGTGTGTGCATGCGGCTCTGTTTAACAGTGAGTGTATGGGTCAGGACCTGAGCATGCATGAGTCATTTCATGGTTTACCAACTGCGACTGACCTGTGTTTAATATAAACGAGAGTGATTTTGTGTGTGTGTGTGTGTGTGTGTGTGTGTGTGTGTGTGTGTGTGTGTGTGTGTGTGTGTGTGTGTGCACATGCATTTTTTTACGAGACCTGCCGGTGCGTACATGTGTGTCAGATGTGCTTGTTTGCCACTGAACTTTTGACCCTTTGTGGAAAAAGGCACGAAAAAAAAAAGTCATTGTGATAGATTTCAAGTGAAAGGAACGAGACTGAACTTTTAACCCAGGTCCATTCGGATGTTTGCGGGGGTGGAAAAGAATAACTCCTAAGAAAATTTACTATGGTATGTATTATAGTGTACTCTATAGTGTACCATAACATACTGTACCGTAGTGTTACTGTGGTACCATAGTAGATTTTATACCATAGGATTTTATACTGCTCTAGGATGGCACTCAACTGTGTACTACTGTGTTTGTTAGTACTGTAGTGTGTATCACAATGCTTTGATGAATATCATGGTACGTATAGATCTCTAATATAGAATGTACTATATGAGATATGTCAGCATATGCGTTACTACTGGTATGGTTTAGTACAGGAGGTACCATATTAGACACCGTCTGAACTTTGGTAGCCACTGGTGTAACCAGTGAGTACCATGATATTCACAGTGGAGGTAAAACGGCACTACGGAGGTGACTATAGGAGTGCCAGCGTAACTATCATGACGTATGAGTGACAGAGCCGGTCGGGCATAATAAAACTTGTTTGCGTCAGCAAAAAAGCCAAGAGTATCGAGTTCACTTAGTGATGACATACTACCAAGAATGTTATCAAGAACATCAGAAAAAAAAATATGAAGAGACTTTCAGTTTAGTTTTTAAAGTTGCATGTGCTACTTTAAGAAGAATCATAAATTAAAGTTAAACAAGGTTCAATGTCTATTTATTTACTATTCCACTTAGGTTACATGTCCTTTCTGAATGTTTTGATTGTTTTAATATGCAAAAATATGATTATAGTGTTGGAAATTGGTAACATTGATATTGTTTTTGGGGTGGCTAGAACGGATTGTCTGCATTTACATTATTTCCTATGAGAAATTGCGTTTTGCAATACGAAACTCGCTTCCGGAAAGTTTTAAATTCGTATACCAAGGTACCATTGTATCTATTCCCATCATGGTACATAATATCATAAACAGAACACTGCACCATTCTAAGCTCCTTTCTTGTACCAAAGTATGTATGGTAGAAATACTATATCAGCATATGCAGTCAAAAATGACACAGGTACACAAACAGGTAACGTTACACACAATTTTACACAGGTACCAGAATATACAGTAATTGACTGTACAAGAAACCTGGATGAATGACTCGGGTTTTGGTGAATATTGGTCCTCAGCTCAATAATGACCAGTTTTGTGAGTACATGTAATCATAGGAAAATATTATCTTTTTAATCTAATGATGCTTCACTTTGGGAATGCATCTCATGATAGGGCTCTAAAAATACTACGGCTCCTAGGATTAAAAAAAATAAATAAATAATAAATAAGTAAATTTATCAACTAGATAACGTCTCATTTCCTGTAATCTAACAAATATGAGAAAATGACTAATTTTAAGGCTTGGTCTCTGTGATAATTCTATTATCATGGCAAATATTTCCAGATTTTCTATTAAGAAGAAGAAAGAAAAAAAATACAATTACTGGTCATGCAATAAAAGCAAACTTTAAGCAACTTTAAGTAAGATAAATGTATGAGCCTTTTATATGAAAAACATGCAGCCTCTTCTCTCTTTCTCCTGAATGCACGCAGCGCCCCCAAGGAATAAAGAAAAAACAATCAAAGCTTTACAGAGAAGCCGAATCCCAAGCTCAAACGGCTTTCCGAGAGAAACGTTACGAGCTAACGTAAATTTTGTTCCTGGTATCCTCTAAAACGTTTTCTCAAGGCCCTCGAGGATGGACACATGTGACAGACACTTAGCAAGGCTGATATAACAGTTGCTCAAATAAATAAATAAATAAATAAATAAATAAATAGTACACTGAGGAGGCTGGCGGGTTTATGATCTTAATAGGGATCAGAAAATATTGGTAAATAGACTCTGTAGGTAAACAGATAAAATTGTTCATCTGGACCAGATTGGAGTTGTCCTCTGCACCAAACAGGGACCAAATCCTGTCCTGAAGGGACAACGGCTTCAACCCTGCTTTAATTTTAATTACCAGACTGAAAAAAAAAAAGTCTGAGAGAGAAATCTGGCACTGCAAACCTTTCCTCAGCTTTGTCCCTCTGGGGGACTCTTTACAACAAAGTGGTTTTCTTCAGAAAAGCTCCCATTTCAAGCATTATCCGTCTTCGAGGAACCCTTTAGACAAGAAAGCGCTGCATTTAAGGTCTTGCGATACAGAAGTTATTTGTCCTATTGAGAGCATCAACTGCTGCCTTCAATATTATGAGTACATTGATGAAGATATCTTTGGATGTTAATGACAATTCACAAGAACCTTTAATGGGGAATTATATCCATCCATCCATCCATCCATCCATCCATCCATCCATCAACTATGGCCAATTTAGAAATGTCTTAAGGAGGAAAAATTACTAAACCCAGAGAGAACATTCACACAGACTGAAGAGGTGAATCTGACAATGAAGGTCCACACTCACACACACATTATGGACAATTTGGAAATGCCAGTTAGTTCTATCCTGCATGTCTTTGGACTGAGGAAGGTAACCGGAGTACCTGGAGGAAACCCACCAAGCACAGGGAGAACATGCAAACTCCACGCACACAGACCTGAGGCAAGACTCAAACCACAGATCCTGAAGCTGCAATTTTGCCATTTTGGCCACCATCATATATGTTCCAAGACTTCTCTTTACTTTTTAAAACCAATATATCCTCTTAGTTACTGCTTGGCTGGACTGACACAGTTAAACGAGTGAAATGTTCTTGTACAGTACATGATCTCCCATATCCTTATTCTTCATCCAGGCTTTGAGTTTTCTTCTCACATTTCTAAAAACATGCACATACAGTAGATAAATATAAATTGGTCAATATAAATGAGTGTGTCCATGATGCCATGCAATGGTTTCAGGTTACTTTCAGATGTGTTCCTCATGCATAGTGATGACAGTGCATCACGAGCTCAATAAAAACAAAGCAAATGAAAAAAAAAAACATGTATTTTACCCTTACAAGGGCCTATCTAGGCTGTTTTTGCCCAAGTGCTTCTGACTTCACATGTGCCTTCAAAAGAACAAGGATTATCTATTTACTTCTGAGCCTGAGAATGATCAAATGGATGTCAAAGCAAAAGGAGCAATGCTGCGTTCATTCTCAGAGGCTCCAGACAAATACATTTAAGCTGAATGTATGACTTAGTGCCTTACACTCCGAAATGCAAAGCAAATTGACCTACTATGTTTTAAGTGGTCATGGTTCCAAGGTTACAGAACTACTGAAAGATGACCTTTAATGAAGTGGGATGCATTTACAACCTTCATTTATTCATTCTTAGTAACTGCCTGGTCAGGGATCCAGTGGTTTCACATTAACATTACGGCATTTTGCCGACGTCCTTATCCAGAGCGACTTACATTTGTATTTGAGGGTTAAGGGCCTTGCTCAAGGGCCCAACAGGGACAACTTGGCAGTTGTGGGATTTGAACCTGGGAACCTCCGAACCGTAGTCCAATGCCTTAACCACTGAGCTTAGCCACCTGGAAAGCTCTGGCCACTCCGGGCATAATCCATGGGGGTGTAATGTAGTATCTGGCACCAAGACATTAGCAACAGATGTTTTGGGTGCTGTCAGTTGCAGGCTGGCGCTACCATGGATCGGACTTGTTTAGCTGGCACATCCGGTGGATGCTCGATCAAACTGGGACCTGGTGAGTTTAGAGGCTGGGTCAGCAGCTTCGGACTCTGCTTGCTGCGACCCCTGTGCAGTGGACTGTGGTGCACTGATTGTTCTAGTGCCTTTCGATCATGGCCAGCATTGACTTGTTTTAGCGAGTTGACTTTTGCCCCCTTCAGGCATAAATAAGCCTTGAGTGCCCAATGTTAAAGTCGCAATGTTCTGACTATTTGGTATACTGATAGTATCAATGCGCTACACATGTTCTACCATGTAAATGTTCTTACATGCTGTATTCTCCTTTGTTACCGCTCTGTCTTTTCTTTTTAATAAGCGCTTGATCGACGTCCTACATTGTTTTAAAAGCACACGATCCATCAAGCTTCTATCCGCCAATGTAATTACAACCCAATGTGAAAATGAACCAGGGATGCAGCTCCCCAAAGAGATACAGAAGAATTGTTTTGCCTCTTAATAAGCTTATTCATAAAGCACCGAGACTATTCAGAGACGAAATTGCATAAAATATTTCCAAATGTTTCTCCACTGTGTGACACTTTAATTAAAGACAATTTGCTTTGCTAGGTGTTTTTTTTTTGTTGCTGTTTGTTTGTTTGATTGATTATCTACATTTTTTAGACTATCTAACAGACAGATTACTTTGAAGATTACAAAAGGCCTCTGAAAATATGAAAGCAGTCGCTACTAATTCTCTTTCGGAGACAGATATAAAAAATTAAAAAAAAGAAAGAAGCAGCCTTTTTTTCAAGAGCCGGTTCATTACTTCCATACTTTCATAACTTTTCAGTAATAATTTTGTAATCTAATTAAATGGTGACTTACATACTGTACTGTATGTTTTGAATAGTCCAGCTTTTAAATGCTTTCATTATACACTCTATTACAGTCTATTAAAGATTAAAGTCTATACTTTCAAATTTCATATTGAAATTTTAATTCAAAATAAATCTTTTAAAGAAGGGAGAAGCATAGAAACTTGCATTAAGCTCTTTCTTTCCTCACCAGAGCAAAGTCCTTGTTCAGAATCATCTGCTCCATCAACGACGACTCGTTATGAAAGAGGTGAGGCTGCATGTGACTCCACATGTGAGGAAACCACCAGAACTCATTCACGTACTTCAGCAGCAGATCGTCGCCCTCATTTTCCTCCTGAGTACCTGAAAAAAAAAATACATACTGATAAAATACAGCCTGATATCACTAGCTACATCAGTGATAGCTCTCCAGATACACATACACACACTGTCTCACACACACACACACACACACACACACACACACACACACACACACACACACACTGTCACATTTATAGCGTAGTATACTGTGACTTACCAGTGTGGAAAAACTTGCCAGAAAAGCCCAAATTGAAGGTAAAGTTCGAGATGTGATTTCGCAACATGTTCTGCGTCTCAAGGAGAGCCTGGGGAAAAAAAGACCACACACACACACACACACAAGGGCAAAAGTTATATTACGGGTGTGACTTTTTTTATTATTATCAAAGATTCCAGCATCATGCAATTCTAGATACAAAGAATAATGTCTAATTGTTGATATGGTAAAGCTTTCTGTAAGACGAGAAGGAGTCTCCAGTGTCAAATCTTCCATGTCATTGAACATAGTTACAGTATAAATAGATCAAAAGTAGGACATTTGGTTTTTCCCTCATCAGGTCACATTAGGTCTTAGGAGAGACTATATAAAATACCCTGGTGGAAATCTTTAAAGCTGCAACATTTACCTTCACAGTATATATGTAAAATGTTCCCTTTACAACAATTGTGCTTCCATTACATGGACTGGTATAGAGTAACGAAAATGCGGTAAATACTTCAAATTGCAAGAATGCTTGAAAGCCTATGAAAAATGGATGAATGATGAAATTTCCCAAAATTATTTTAAGTGCTGACAATGGCTTTTTCATCACCTGACTGATCAGATCTCAGCTTCTTGGGCAAGCAGAAAAAAGCAACATGTAGGACAAAGTGTCCGTTAAAAGTGTGTCTTAATATTCTACTGAGGCGATGGAAGCCAAGATCGAATATTTCCACAAGGAACACAAACTCTCCTAAGTCCTGGCTAAATATTGTGAAATCGATATAAACTTTGTCGTTAGCCAATCTAAAAAAAGACGGATAATTAGCAGTGACAATTGCAAGGCATAACTGGGAACAGCATTGCTATGGTTACTGGTCTGTGACTTTTTTCTTTTGCTCCAGAAAGTCAATAATGAGTGTGCAGACAGGTGGATGCCAAAGTGATAGGCTTAGACATGTGAGTATTAAAATAATTTGTGTGTGTTTGTGTGCGCATGTGCGCATGCCCCTGCAAATTAAATTTAATGCATTTCAATATTAGTGCATCTATTAATATATACTGCGATGGCCAGAACATTTCCAGTATTGATACCTTGTCACCATGGAAACCAGGAAAGGTTAATCCTGTGTCACTTTCAAAAGGAAAGGAATTAATGGCACCGACAGTGGTATTGGCATGAAAGATGATGCTTTGGAAGCTGATGATGTGTACAAAAGAAAGCTAGAACTAATAAAAAGTGCTGCTACATCGCTTGCTGAAAGTAGAGATGACGCAAGTGCTAAAGGACAGGCATTAGCATAAGCAGACCAAGTCAAAATAAATAAATAAATAATAATTAAAAAAAAACATTAACTTTAACGAATTTGATCGCAAAAAATAAATCTGCAAGCTATTTATTATAAAGATTAATATGCAGCTCGATTAGTGGTGCATATAAAAAAATATTAGAGCCAGCTATAACACTAATAAAACCGTAGCAAAAACATGTTTATTGACTGTGTCTTCTCCCGGCTGTGCAGATCATAAAACAGATGAAGATTCATATTTAATTGCTTTTTTATAGTCATTGAGAAATAATGTTTATTTGCCTGAACCCCACCATTACACAGCCTAACTTGGCCTACGCACAGGCTGTGTCTCAATCCGCATACTAATATACTAAATTGTATGTTCAGAATTGTAATGGCATCATTAGTGAGCCACTAATTCCACATACTCATTTGAACTGGCTGATTGTACCAGTAATATTAACTGAAATATCAGTGAACTAGGGTGAGACGAAATGAAATGCTTTTAACCTGCTAGTTTAAATAACTAGCAGCGTTTAGTTGGACGTAACTCTCGAAAACAGAATACTATAAGTAATAATAAGCGACAGTGTTGTTGCATTCTGCACTTAGTCTGGTATCATGGGGAAAGAACTTACAAAAGGTAACTAACGGGAAACAACTAACAAGGAAAACATTACAAGAAAATAGCTAACAATGGAAAAAATATATGAGAAAAGAGCTAACAAAGGAAAAATAACAAGAAAACAGCTAAATGAGACAAAAACAAATATCCAACAAGGGAACAACTGCCAAGGAAATAAAGCTAACAAGGGAAACAGTTAATAAAGACTAACAAGAAAAAGAAATGATAAAAACTTTATTTAAAAAGGAATACAGACTCTGACTTAAGAAAAAAACTAACAAGAAAACAGTTACCAAAGGGAATAGCTAACAAGCAAAATATCTAACACACACACACACACACACACACACACACACACACACACACACACACACACATTAAAACAGAAATAACAGCTAAAAAAAAAGAACAGCTAACAAGGAAAGACAACTGTTATCAAGAAAAAGAAATAAAGAGAAACCTTACAAGGAACAGCTAAAATGTAAACACCTGCCAATAATCATAATTACAATAACAAAACCACAAAAACAACTAAAAAAGACCAAACGAATAAGGAAGACCGCTAGAGACAGAGAGAGCGAGACAGAGCGAGAGAGAGAGAACAGCTAATACGGCAAAAATAACACAGCTAACAAGAAAACGGCTAATAAAGGAACAGCTAAAATAGAAAGACAACTGTTATGAAAAAAAAAATCAAACAAAAACCTAGAATTGAGAAACTATCAAGGAACAGCAAACCTGTTTCAACATAAAAAGACTAGCATGAAAACAGCTAACTAAGAGAACAACTAAGAAGAAAAACACCAAACAAGAGAAAAAAAAATGCAGCAATAGGGTTAGTAAAAGAGCTAACAAGCTAACAACAGTTAACAAGGGAAAACAACCATATTCATGAAAAGAATATATATAAATATAATATATATATATATTTTTTTTAGTTTTACAGCTAACAATTAAAAAAATACTAGAAAAATAGTAAGAAAACAAACAACAGCAACAAAAATAAACAACTAAGGCAACTGAGATATAGACTAACAGCTAACAATTAAAAAAAACAGCTACTTAAGAGGGGGACAACAGCTACCAAATACAACAGCTTCCACTTAAGAAAAAAATGAACAAGGAACAGCTAAAATGTAACTCTTTTATGGGAAAAACTAACAAGAATATAGCTAGCAAGACAAAGAGTATATCTAAAACTAACACAGAAACATCTAGCTAAGATATACAGAACAAGGAAGATAGTTAGCAAAAAAAAAACAGGTAACAAGGAGAACTATGGTGTAAGGTAGCTGTCAAGAAAGATGTGCGTGTAGTAATAAACATTAGTACAAATTGGCCTAAGGGTGTGCAAAAATATGGTTATATGTCACAGACTCGCAGGCTTAAAGTATCGAGCAGAAGATACATTGATTTCACAAACTGCGCATGCGTTTGTACTGTGTTTGACTTGGAAGCGGCAAGATGACAGATGAAGAGAGAGCAACAGAGATGGGACGAAATCAGAAAAATAGCTCATATATCTCACATTGTTTTATAATATAATTTTCTTACTACATCACGAACGCATGAACAGTTTGTGAAAAGCCATCTTGAACAGGAAAAACAGCTAACAAGGGGAACAGCTAACAAAGAGATCAGCTAACAAGGAACAGCTAAAAATGTAAACGTCTTTCATGGGGAAAACACTAGCAGGAAAACAACAACTAACAAGGAAAATGGCTAGAAATTACACATCGAACAAGGGGAACATCTAACAAATAGAACAGCAAAGGAGGAAAAACTAACATGAAAAACAGCTAATGAATTACAAGGCTAACAATGAAAATAGCTACCAAGGAAAAACAGGCAAACAGCTAATAGAGAAAAAAGTTTAACGAATAGAAAGACGGAAGGTGACAGCTAATAAGGAAAGACAACCATCATTAAGAAAAAAAATAAACAAAGAGCTATAAAAAATGCTAAATTAAAATGAATAAACAATTAACCAGAACAATGTTTAAGAAAAAAAAAAAGTAACTAGGAGATATGGAACAAGAAAGACACCTAGCAAAAGTAACAGCTAACAAGGAAAAACTAACAGAATCATTCTGTAGCTTCTGA